>APFE031303305.1:28015-71582 GCA_000404065.3 Pinus taeda | reverse complement strand
AAGAATATAAAGGGAGAAACTCAAAATCAATTTTAATAAATTATCAAAACAATTAAATATTAGAAGTAAACGTATTAACAATAAAAATAAAAATAATAAATTTAAATTAAAATCATTTAGAATCATCGGTTTCCCAACTTGAAAACTCACCTAACCATATTTATGACTCCCGCTCCTCTTCTTTGTAAATCAATCCTAATGATGAGTCTTCATCTAGACTCGAAACATCAACGAATGAAAGATGAACACTGTGGAATATCCGAATTCAGTTTCTCAAAAACCACACCACAAAAATTTGCAAACCATTATGTGTTGATTCTTTCCTTTCCTCACCTTTTCACTCATTTCAATGGTTGATTGCAGGAGGAAATGGGGAACACTAAGTCTTTGAGGGAGAGGCAATTTTGCCTTGTATCTTAACTCATGGAGCAACTTGAAATGGTAGGCATATACCACACTCAATCTCCTTTTACAATATATATATTGGAGGATATGATAAGCCACCTCATCCCAAGGGTAAGGTAGGCTCTCCCTTCTCACTCTATTATTATATTCTACAGGTTTTTATTTTAGAATTAAGAAGTTTTTCTTAGTTGTGATACTCACTGCTTTGTCCTCTTTGCTGCATCGAGTTCCTAAGTGTAAGGTGGTCACTCTGCGTATAGTTTAAGGGCTTAAAGAGATGGTCGATCCTCTGAAAATAGTGGTGTAACTATCTTCTCCTTGAGAATTCATTGCCATGGAAAATCATGAGTGATGTCATCATCATACCATTTTAATAGTTCAAAGAAACCCAACCATTGATGCCTTCTAAAAATGTTCACTACAAGAGGGTATTGCTGAATTCTCCTGGTGTTTGTGGGTTATCTTCTATCAAGTCCTCGCCACATTTCTTCTATTGCCATTTCTTGGTGTTACTTAGGTGTGGAATTCAATTTTATTCAGAGAAATATAAGTGGTAGAAACAGTGTTACACCTCCTTTTTATCAGTGAGGGACTAGGATACGATATTTTTCTATCAAAACAAATTATTTTTCTCTGCCCATTATCTTACCTTTAAACGCAAAAATTTTCAAAATACCTACCTCTCAATTGTTTTTATAGGTTACCAGCTTCAGGAAGAATTTCTCATGTAATTGTATGGAAATCAAGGAGGGAGGAATCCACTTACTCCTTTTCAAAATAATTATGTATGTGCATGAGGGTTGAAGGCAATTTCGGGTCTCTTTCAACCTTAAATTCCCTCATGTAGCTCCTTCTCGACCCTCATGTAGCAGTTCAAACCCTCCTGTAGCACCTACAAATAGAGTTCAAAATAGCTCGATGGCACCCTAGATAATCTGATAGCAATAGCTTGACCTTCCTCTAACTTGTTTTTTGAAATGAGCAATGGTGAAAATGGAGTAGATCCCAGTACATAATATTCCCTATGTGGTAAAGGCTCAGATCGTTTTGGTGAAATTGCAAATACATGAATTTCCTTTTTTGAATCATTGTCCCCAATAATTAAAATCAATACCCCTCTCCTCGTGATAATCACCTCACCCCTCATAAGCACTGCCCCATTTGATTTGACATCTCCATGTTGCATGGGAAACTTAATATGAACTTTATTTAACTACTCGAGGGTGGCCAAGTTCACTAGCCACCTCCAGCCTATTAAGACTCCTTTCTCGACCATTAACACATTTTAGAAATTTATGCATAGGGAAGAGGTGAGGGTGGTCATACCTGAACCTACCTATGGATTGAATTGTTGGATATGGTTGTATGTTGGAGTTGGGCCTAATAACATCCTTATCTTTATGGGGTTGATTTCCATGGCTTGTTTTGTCCGGGCCTTCATAAATTGATGATCTTCTGATTAATAACCTATTTTTGTGTGTAGATGCCTTCCATGTGACCTAGTTGTTGTTGGTGGAGTAGATGTCATGCTTCCTAAGGATGATGTGCCTCCTCTCTAATGCATAAATGGCTTTATGATGCTCTCTATGGGTGAAAAAAATAATTTCAAGGAGTTTTTTTTGTGTCTGTACACATTGCTACAGGAGGAGTCTCCTTCATATAACAACCATTTAATCCTCACTTCAAGTGTTCATTTTGCATTCTAGGTTGAGGAAAAGTGATGTCAAGCATGAGGACAAGATTACAATCATGAGGAAGTGGGGTAGGTGATATAAGAAGAGAAGATATGGATTTTCTGTGTTTTTTTAGATGCATGCCAAAGTGGAATTTTTTTGAGAAACATTTGTCTAGATGGAGTGGATGGGTGATGGGGTTGACATTAGAGGACCCTCTTAGAATTTCCTAGAGACATCACGGCCTTCTGGTCTCTTTTTCCCATTGGATCCTCCTCATGTAGCCTTACACTCTCTTCCTATAACGTTACAAGACCTCCTGTAGCATTACAGGCTCCTCATGTAGCATCATAGCGAGGAGGTAAAATTGGAGCCTTTCATTGATTGGATGATGGAGAGAGGTGGGTTATGTGAGTGGAGAGTGTGGAAATGAAATGTATAGGTGGAATAATATAGGAATAGACTTGTATATTTTGCTATGTAACCATGATTTTGTCACTATTTGGAGTCCTGTAAAAAGAAAATGTTAGCAGAAGTGGTGTAAGAACCCCTTCCTTATATTTATCTTTTTATCTTTTTATCTTTTTTTTCTTTTGAGACAAGCCGACTTCCTCTTTAGAGGTTTTCAACCTGCATGCTTTCCTTAGGCACCTTAGAGGAGGTTTTCAACTAGGGATCTTTATTTTTTGTTTTTCATTTTTTTCTTCTAGCGTGCTTCAGAGAGGTTTTCAACTCATGAGTTGGTCTCAGATGCTCATGGAGGTTTTCATTTAGGCCCTCTTATTATTTTGTTTTGGTTTTTGTTTTTTTTAGAAATTTGGCGAACAAATGGCTATGAGCCTCTCAATCACATTCAACTCTCTGTTGACTGAATTAACAAATTCTTCCTTGAACAAGTTTTCTTGTACAACTTCAACCTATGATCATTGGCAAGTAAGGGAATCCCTTCCTCGTCAATTATTTTGATTTGGATAGCCCCATTCTCATGACACTTCTCCACCAAATAGGTACCTAGCCATCTTGTCATTAACTTTCCCTTGAAATCCTTGAATTTGGAATCATACATCAGGGCCCAATGTCCTTCTTGAAAATTCCTTCCCTAGTGCACTTATAATGCTAAATATTCCTTTATAGTTTGATTACCTAAGTGTGTAGGAGAGTTTGCATTCTAATTTCATCTAGACCATTGAGTTGGAGCAACCTTTCCTGTTATGTTGTAGTGAGATCTAAGTCTAATTGAGCATCCATCCTCAAGGTGTTTTACTCAAATTCAATAGACAATGAGTCCTTCTTCCCATATACCAACTCAAATGGAGTGAATCTAGTGGTGGACTTCCAACTGGTGTTGTATGCCCAAGTGGATTCCACAAGTTTGTTTGCCCATTATTTTCTATTGCTACTAACAACCTTTGTAAGAATGTTCTCCAATGCTTTGTTTGTGACTTCCACCTACCTATTTTCTTGAGGGTGATAGGCAGTGGATGTCATGTGCTTGATGTGGTGTTGATTCATAAGATATTTAATAAAACTTGATATAAAAGGTGCTATTTGATAAATGATTATCTCCCTTGGAAAACCAAATTTGTAGAATATGTTCTCCTTCAGAAATTCAGCCACCTTCTGCTTAGTTGTCGCCTTTACTATTTTTGTTTCAACCCATTTGGTCAAGTAATCAGTGCATACAATGATATACCTTTTTTGTCCTAATGGGGGATCAATGGGTCCAATCAAATCCATGCCCCACTTTTCAAATGGATATAGAGTCACTTGAGGTTGTAAGGGAATTTCATCCTTGGGTGTTAGCTTACCCATTCTTTGACACTGATCACACCTCGTGGTATACCTCCTTGCATCCTGATGTAAAGTGGGCCAATAATAACCTGATTGTAAAACTTTGAAGGTTGTCCTCTTAGCAGCAAAGTGGTCCCCATAGGGTCCATCATGGCATGCTGAGAGGATGTCAAAGACCTCTTCTTCCCTAACACATATTCTCGGGATATGATCTAGACCCAGTCTGAAAAGGTTTCCCCAAGTCCAAGTAAATGGGGTACTCTTCCTGAAAATATTTATTTTCTGCTTAGAGGATAGGTTAGGAGGGAAACTCCCAGCAACCAAATAGTTGGTTATATCAGCAAATCAAGGAGAAAACACTGATATGGAAAAGAGATGTTCATCTAGAAGTCGATCATCTATCATTTCTTCCTTTCCTGCTGGCAGGGTTAGTATTGACAAAAAATATGCAACCACATTCTCTTTCCCTAGTTTATCAACAATAGTCAAATATGTAGATTTTCCTGTAGATTCAACAACTCATGTAATTTCCTAAAACACAAGACAAGAATCTACTCTACTCTCAACAATGGAAACCAATGATCGATGAAAATAATAATCAACAAGAGGAAGATAATCAATGGCACATAACACAATATTTATCTAGGGAAATCCATAGCTCAAAGCCCCTACTATCTATATTGGATTAATTAGAAATCCAAGATGAAAATACAATGCTTGTTCTCACTAGAACAATTCTTGCATAAGTATGATCAACTCTATGCTCACAAACTAGCTCAAGCCAAAGCTTAGCCTATTCTGTTGCTCTCCAAGCCCCTATTTCCTTTCCTAATTCCTAAGAGGTACAACCCATATTTAATTGGGAAATCTTGCTTCCAAAACTGTGCAATCCAAACTTAGGTCCATAACGGATTGCATGCAAGATCTGTACAACTTGGAAAATCATACAACTGATAATACATTGTCCCCGCACTCTAGTCTCAACTAGGTCTTCCTTTGAACTGATATGAATGATTTTCTCATGAGTGAATCTTCAGTTAGCTAGAGTAGCACTGAGGATGCACCAGTGCACCAACTCACTACAAGACCTCTATTAGTTCCACCAATAGTTAGAACTAGTTTAATTGTCTATAACTCAGTCAAACTGAGTTATCTCACTACAACTCAAATAAACTCAATCTAGACCCCTAAAACTTAGGGATCACACTTACATGACTCTAGATAGACTTTCAACTCGAAATTCCTAAGATAACTAAGTCAAATTAACTTAGTTAACTATTACATGTTGCTATGAGAAAATAATTACAAATTAATTCAAGGACAAATTAAATTGGAATTTATAGATGTTATTTTCAACAAAATCAAATTGTTGCAATAATAACGACCATCTAATTATCCTAGCATTCACATTAGGTTTATTCATTAAATACTTAATGGTTGCATGATGAGTGTGAACCAAAGTTTGATAACCACTGACATAATGCCTAAACTTGTTCAAATAATGCACCACAACAAAGAGTTCCTTTTCACTGACAATATAATTTAACTCAGTTTTAGAAAGGTTTTTACTGATGAAATAGATAACATAAGGAAATTTGTCTTCCACTTGTCATAAGGAAACCCCTACAAATTTGTCTGAGGCATCTATGTGTATATTGAAAGGTAATGCCTAGTTGGGACCCCTAAGGATAGGTGCAGTGGTTAACTTTTCTTTTAGTATTTCAAAGGCTTCTTGACAATTGTTTGTCCAACAAAAATATGAATCTTTAGCTAGTAGTTCAAACAAGGGTGAAGACATTTTGATAAAATCTTTAATGAACCTTCTATAATAACTAGCTAATCCAAGGAAACTCCTTACATCTCTTTGCTTTTGAGGGATAGGGACCCTTTTGATGATGGCAATCTTGTTTGGGTCAACCTATATTCCTTCCTTGGATATGGAATGGCCAAGGAAAGTCCCTGCATTCATAAAAAAATCACATTGCTTAGTGCTCAATGAGATTCATGTCAATACATTTATTCAAGACTTTACACATATTAGAAAGAGATTCCTAGAAGTCACATCCATAAGGAGTGAAATCATCCATGTATATCTCAACAGAGTCATGAACAAGTTTAACAAAAATACTCAGAACTTCCCTTTGAAATTAGCAGGGGAATTGCACAGACCGAATGGAAGAACTCTATAGCAAAGGTATCCCATGGACATGTAAATTTGGCCTTACTTTGGTCTTTAGGGCTGATATGGTTTGGTTGTATCCACTAAATCCATCCAAGGAGGAGAATAATTTCTTTCCTGGAAGGCCATCTAGGACTTGGTCATTCAAGGGAAAAGGAAAATGGTCCTTATTTGTAGCCTCTCAATAATCAGCACAGATTCTCCACTTCCCATTCTTCTTGGGAAATAAAACAAGAGGGGACACCCACTCACTATATGAAATGGGTATATGAACCTTGCATCCAGTAGCTTTTGGAATTATTCTTTCACAATGTCCTTAAGAGTTGGGTTCATCCTTCTCTTGGGTTGGCACACAGGCTTGCATCCCTCTTTGATGTAAATGTGATGAGTACAAATTGAGGGATGCACACCTTTCATTTCCTTATAGTCCCAAACAAAAGCATCCAAATGTTGCCTCAGTATATTGCACAATTTTTCTTCTTGTTTGGTTGAGAGAGAGGGGTTGATATTTAGAGTTATGTATGGGCCAAACTCTACAATCTTGACATGTTCTAGGCTAGAGTAGATAGAGGAAAAGCTAGTCCAGGGAGTATTCTCATATTCTTTCAACAATTCATCAATTGGTATGGCAGTGGGAGGTTGATTTTTTAGTATATGGTCAATAAGGTCATACTTACCAAGTTGTCCCCCTCTTATAACAATATCTAGAGTGTAGAATGGGTAGGGGGTTGTGTGATACAATTCATCCTCGTTCTCATCATCTAACCATATGGTTAAATCATGTTGAATAGAAGGTTGAGCAAGAGGATACAACACAAGTTGTTTTGATAAATGCCCATTCTTTATAGTCATGTTCCCAACCCTACAATTAATATAGGCATCATAAATGGCCAACCAAGGTCTTCCTAAGGTGAGAGAATAGGCATTAAACTTGGTTTTGGGTTGGAGGACCAGGAAATCAGTAGGGTACTCCCAAGAGTCAATGATGACCATTTCATCCTCAATAATTCCCTCAGGAGCTAATGTGGATTTGTCTGCAAGCTGCACCAATGTGGTGCTTTTTCTCAAAGCCCCGTGGAGATTGAGTTTTAGCACAGTTTCCCTAGTCATCACATTGATTTCAGCCCCAAGATCAATCAAGGTACTAGGGACCATAATTCCATCGATGTGCACCTCCACTACTGGGCTACTAGGGTCTATGTATTTTGGAGAGATCACCATCCCAAGCATCAGATCAAATAGTTTTCCAACAACATTGAAGGTGGGGGTATCCCTTCTTCTTCTTGCAGGCCTTTTGAAACATTTTTCCTTAATAAGCTTGTTATATATGGGAACATCTTTAATGGCCTGTAGAAGGGGTATCTTAACACACAAATTCTTCAATTCTCCTAGAAGCTCAACCTCTTCTGGAATGTGCTAGTTAGGGTAGACCAACCTTTCGAGATAGGGGTTGTTACAGATCCATTTGGGTACATCAATCCCATCACCTAGATCAGTGTTTTAGGGCTCATCAAACCCTAATTTCAGTTGTTGCATGCCCTAAACAAGTCACCCCTTTGAATGCCTCCTTCCCAGATAGTTTCATGACTTGAAGACATCCATAAATAGCCTCTAGAGGGACCAACGTAGGTACTCCCTTGAAAAGGTGCACTGCAGAGTAGTTAAGTCCACTACCAGGGTGCTCTGCAGAGCACTTAGGTTTCCTTTCACCTGCGCTAGGAGAGAATGAGTGAAATTCACATAGGGTTTGGGGAATATTCTTATCTTTTGGAGTCATCTAGAAGGTTCCCTCACTTATCAACTCCTATGAGATTGAAAATGGATGAGGAATGAGTTAAGGTGCATCCTATCCTCTCATCCCTTCCTCCATGGAACTAATTCTAAGTATGGAAGGCCATTCAATGTCACCATTTATGACAAAACCTCCTTCAACTTCCTATAAATTGATCACTCATCTAAGTGATCAAGGGCTGGATTATGTTGAATTGTAAGGAGATAATTTTGCTATGAGATTTGGCTTTGAACCAAGTATTGTAATGCTACAAGTTTGTCATGATTTTGATGTGATGTGGATGGGATCCAAGCTAGAGGAATGGATTTAAATCAGACACCAATGGTTGTAATTCCTTCTTCTATCTAATAAAGTGTTTGAACCTTTCTCCCATATGTTTTTATTGTTTCATAATGCTTATATGTGTGAATTGTATCTGATTCCTTTCACTTATATTCAATAAATCGCGTGCTTTGATCCATTCTTTGTTTTCTGTTGTGTTTACAGGGTACTTCTCAAGTGTATTAAGTACGGGAAGGAGTGACATGATTGATACAAGGGAGGTGAGAGGAAAGTGGAAATACAAGTTGGTCTTCATATCCTATCATCTCATCTATTGCTTATAGGAAAAGTCTAAAACACTTTAAACTGTTGTTCTAGATACAACTACTTATCTAGGGAATTAGTATTTATCTGTAGACACCAAATTCTCCAAAACAAATTGGCAACTCCGCTAGGGAACAATCACTTTCCCTAGTAGCTTATTCACCTCCTAAGACATTCTTGTAGACCCTACTTGTGTTCATTGACTATATTTCAGCTCTTTTGCATTGAATTTTAGTCAAAAATTGAGGTTAGATGACTCTTCAATGGCCTCTCAGGAATCAACGCAGGCTTGGTCAGGGGACAGTGCTCTGCGGAGCACCCTTGAGTGAGAGATAGTGCTTTGTAGCACAGTTAGGCCCTATTTGACCTACGCTGATCCACCTTAGGGAAAATTCCACCTTTGGAATATGTTTTTGCCAACTTTTCTTTGTTTGTTTGCTTGCTGATTAAACAACGAATGTCATGTCTCAGAGAACAAGTTTCTATCTCCTTGTCTAGCCCTACTTTGACTTGATTTATTAATGTTTCTTAAATGTTTTAATTGTCATTATCAATCTATAGTCAAATTTAGAATATAGTTGTTTAATCTTTGTTCGAAAGAAAGTGTCGTAAAGTCTTCTTTTCCTTTGAAACATAATTGTCGTAAAAGTCTTCGTTCTTATGAAAGATTGATTGATTGTATGTGCATATTTCCTTTTGTTCATATTCATATTAAGGAAATCGAAAAGAAAAACTTGCATCGTTCATATTGTAGTTTGTGAATGCTTGAAAGGAATAACTAGGGAAATTGCATTAGATGTACTCTTTGCACTTTGTCAAAGATCTGATTGCTCTATTCCTACTAGCTAAGGTTTTCATTATTCAATTGAATGAGAATAATGCTTATCATATTAGTTTAATTTTAGGAATTGCAAGCATACATCACGTGGTGAACCTTGAAAGGAAAATTCTAAAGAATATCAACTTAAAATTTATCTAAATTTACCTAATGGAGCATTGTCATTAATGAGAACATTTAGTGGTTCTAGGCTAGAGACGTGTTCCAACGTCATAAAACAAAGCAGTTGTCGCTAACTTGTTTGCAATACATCTCGAGTGTGATACCTCATTCCACGTACGTGAGTATATTGTAGCTTTTCCATGTACCTTCGGGTATATAGGGCAGTGTTACAGTACGTAAAGTATATGAGAATGCTCTCACTGTGCGGTTTTGCATTAGATAGTGCTTATACCGATTGGGCCTCCATGTACTTTCAGGTATATATGGGAGGAAAAAACTAGGTTGCTATCCATCCTTAGGTAACTGAGTCGGCCATCTTATACACTATGATACACCAAACACAACGTTCGAGGAGATTGCTAGACCGTACTTCTTGGTTAGCCAGGAGGTATTCTGTAGTTCACAGTTGCTTGGTAAACCTTTTGCCTAGACTATCCCTCTTTTGTTTTCTTATGCTACTTTGATTAAAATAAAATTACTTGACCGTAGATAACATTCTCCACGCTCACTCCTTAGTTGACCTTAGGCTGAGACATATGGCAACAAATCTGGAGTCCACCGATCAAGGAATTCCTTTTGATGGGAATCCTAGTCCTTTTCCTCCTTTTGGAAATATTGGTGCTCCATCTATGGCTACATTTTCCCTTCTGGGATTTACCATTGGCTTGCCAGTATAGTTGTTTTCAACCTCCTTGGTTTAAAATGCCGTGATTTCGCCACAATCGAGTACTCCTCCAACTGGACAAAATCAACCTCCAGTTGATCCTAAAGTTGACCCTTTTCCTTCTTCCTCGGTTGTTTCTTCCTCTCCTTCTTCCTCTTTTCCTGGTGAAAGTATTGGTACTAGTAACCAGGTGGCTAAGAAGAAGAAGAAAGGGAAGAAGAAGAAGAAGAAGCAAATTCAATAGAGAGGCAACCATGCAACCATTGCTTTGAATGTAACATCTGATGAGAAACCGTCCATCAAGCCTCACAAAGTTCGATATCCATGCAAAATTTGTGCAGGAGACCATCTTCTTTGAAATGGTCTTGATATTCCTCAAATCTTAGAAGAATGGTCTTCCCGTTCACATCATCCTGTGTCATCAAATTCTGGAGATCATGCTGGTGACACACCATCAACTAGTGGAACCAAGGGTAAAGTTAATTTTCCTTGTAGGTTATGTGAAGGGAATATCCCAATTCACCTTTTTCCCTATCTGGATGAAGCCAAGAAATTGTTGGATAACTGTCCTGCTTCACCACAATGACTTCCATTTGGTTACAAGAGACTCTCCCTTAATCCTTCACTAGTTGATGAATTGACTGACTCAAATCAACCGTCAGTCAAACCCACTTTCTCTGAAAGTGAATCCTATGAGTTTATACCTGACCCAAATCAATAGGTCAAGGAAATAGTTGACCCAATTTCACCTTCAATTAATCAAACCTTTCCCGTAGAGAGTGAATACGATACCACTTAGGTTCTTTTTGTTTCTTCAGATTCTAATGAGCTTGGAGACAACCCTCCTGTTCCATCAAGACATGAGGAAAATACTCCTGCTCTCGTAACTCAAGGGGTTAATTCTCCCGTTTCTATGGTACCCCCTCCAAGTAGTCTAGTCACTTCCTTTGATTGCAATCGACTGGCAAGATTTCATCTTCCTTCTTATGTGCCTTTCTAGATCATAGTACAGGTTTGTAATATGATTGTATCTAACGCTATTATAGATGAAGGTGCATCTATGAGTATCCTTTCCTCAACTGCTTGGCAAGCGCTCAGTTCACCACCACTTGTGCCTGTTACCCAGAATTTGTTGGCTTTTAAAAGAGGAACCAGTCAACCATTAGGGATCCTTCCTCAGTTGCCTATTACTTTGGGAGGAAAAATCATTTATATAAATGTGATGGTAGTCCCAGGCCCTTTAGATTACAATTTACTTCTTGGGCGTATCTATTTTTATGGCCTGAGAGCTATTGTTTCAACACTCTTTTGAGTGATTTGTTTCCTGCATGAAGGTAGAATTGTCACCATTGACCAGCTTTCATTTCTCGGTCCAAATATGGCTTCCGGTCAACCATCTTCCCTAAATGGTCCTTTATCCAAATGGTATCTTCCCCACCACGGGTTAATTATGTGGCAACCTGTTCCATGCCTACATCAACTAACGATCAATTCAGTGATGTTGTACATTATGTATTGGGGGCATTGGAACCAGATCTCTCTAATGGATTCCTTATTACAGATCCCTTCCAGATCATTGTTCTCCCATCTAATGAGAACCTCTTGGAAGTCATGACCTCTTATGGGTTGTGAACAAGCATATGAGGATAGTTCCTTGTCTTGTGTCAACCTCTTTAAAATATGAAACCAAGTAAATGAGGATAGTTCTTTTACTGGTGTCAACCTCGTTAAAAAATGACACAAGTCCATGAGGACAGTTCCTTGTCTTGTGTCAACCTCAAAAAAAAATGAAACCAAGGATATGAGGGCATTTCCTGGTCTTGTGTCAACCTCGTTAAAAAAGGAAACAAGTAGTATGAGGATAGTTCCTGGTCTTGTGTCAACCTTTTTAAAAATGAAACAAGGATTATGAGGATAATTCCTGGTCTTGTTTCAACCTCATTAAAAAATGAAACCAAGAATATGAGCATAGTTCCTTGTCTTGTGTCAAGCTCATTAAAAAATGAAACAAGGAATCTAAGAAGAGTTCCTTGTCTTGTGTCAAGCTCATTAAAAGATGAAATAAGGTCCCCTCGAGAAAAGTTTCAAGTTGAGTCTTTGATTAGATCTCGTAAAATCCCAGTTGAGTCTTTCACTTGATCTCGTAAAAGAACCTTCATTCCATCCACCTGAAGGGAATCACCCCATTCACCTTTTTCCCTATTTGGATGAAGCCAAAAAAGTGTTGGATAACTGTCCTGCATCACTACAATGAATTCCATCTAGTTACAGGAGACTCTCCCTTTCATCATGCTAGGGGCATGTAAACCAATCTTGAGCATATTTTTTTGTTTCAAGCTTGTGTAAACATGAAACTGAATCCAAGCATAGTTCCCTATGGTTCAAGCTTGTGTAAAATGGAACCCATCTCCATTTTAACCATCGTGATTGCCATTCTATCAGCCTTTTTTGTAAGATGAGCCTTGGTTGTTTTCATCCCATTGCCACCAATCCTTTGGCTGATCATACACTTTCACTTGATTGTTTTATCCTTTTTGAGGAACAACTGCAATGAGTGGTCTTATTAGCCAACCTCTTCACATAAATCAACATGTTTTGAGAAGTTCCAACATCACCAGAACCAGTTGCTATCCTAGACACCCCTCGTTCCTCAAAATTGAGTCCTCTTTAAGCTCTTTTCAGACTCTCTAAACATGAAAAGATTGCCAAGCGCTTATCCTTTCCATCTCATTAATGGATTGGAAACGATATCTTTCTTGTATTATTTTACACTTTTTCGGGCTTGAGAGATTAATTTACGAAAAAGAACTTGTGGAGTTTTCTTTTTGTCCCTTTTCAAACTCTCTAAACATGAAAATGATTGAGTTATATTTGTCATTAAATTCATTAAAACATCAAATAGAGACAAACTTGTCCATCTAGAAAAGATCGAGTTTCACTTTCACTAGACTCATTAAAACATCAAATAGCAATGGATTCACCTGAAGAGTGAAATTATACAACAAGCAGATGTTATCCTCCTCAATCTTGATAAAAATAAAGAGGTACTGGTCAACAATGACTAAGGAAAATGGTAAAAAGGGGAAAACCACTTTATGGTAGCATGTTGCTCTTGAACATGACACTTTCACTCCATCACCGTGACTATTTGGGTTGGGTTATTAGCTTGATGGTTATCACACCGTTGTTCTATCATACATCCATCGCTTTGTTTTGGGTCAATGCTACCAATTCATTTCAGTGTCACCAACATGTTCAAGAGAAGTCATCCATTCTATCAGCCTTTCTTGTCAGATGAGCCTTGGTTGTTTTCATCCCATTGCCACCATCCATTTGGCTGATTATATGCTTTCACTTGGTTGTTTTACCCTTTTTGAGGAACAACTGCAACGAGTGGTCTTATTAGCTAGTCTCTTCACATAAATCAACATGTTTTGATAAGTTTCAACATCACTGGAACCAATTGCTATCCTAGACACAACTCATTCCTCAACATGGAGTCCTCTTTAAGCTCTTTTTAGACTCTCTAAACATGAAAAGATTGCCGAGCGCATGTCCTTTCCAGCTCGTTAACAGATTGGAAACGATATCTCTCTTATATTATTTATGCAATTTCGGGCTTGAGAGATTAATTTATGAAAAAGAACTTGCGAAGTTTTCTTTTTGTCCCTTTTCAAACTCTCTAAACATGAAAATGACCTAGTTATCTTTGTCGTTAAATTCGTTAAAACATCAAATAGCGACAAAATTTTCCATTTAGAAAAGATCGAGTTCCACTTTCACTAGACTCATTAAAACATCAAATAGCGATGGATTCACCTGAAGAGTGAAATTATACAACAAGCATATGTTATCCTCCTCAATCTTGATAAAAATAAAGAGGTACTGGTCAACAATGACTAAGGAAAATGGTAAAAAGGGGAAAACCACTTTATGGTAGCATGTTGCTCTTGAACATGACACTTTCACTCCATCACTGTGACTATTTGGGTTGGGTTATTAGCTTGATGGTTATCACATCGTTGTTCTATCATACCATCCATCACTTTATTTTGGGTCAATGCTACTAATTCATTTCAGTGTTGCTGATATGTTCAAGAGAAGTCATCCATTATATCAGCCTTTTTCGTCACATGAGCCTTAGTTGTTTTCATCCCACTGCCACCATCCCTTTGGTCGATCATACGCTTTCACTTGGTTGTTTTACCCTTTTTGAGTAACAGCTGTAATGAGTGGTCTTATTAGCTAGCCTCTTCACATAAATCAACATGTTTTAAGAATTTCCAACATCAGTGAAACCAGTTGCTATCCTAGACACCACTCGTTCCTCAAAATGGAGTCCTCTTTAAGCTCTTTCCAGACTCTCTAAACATGAAAAGATTGTCGATAGCTTGTCCTTTCCAACTCATTAACATATTGGAAACGATATCTCTCTTGTATTATTTTACGCTTTTTTGGGCTTGAGAGATTAATTTACAAAAAATAACTTATGGAGTTTTCTTTTTGTCCCTTTTCAAACTCTCTAAACATGAAAAGGACCGAGTTATCTTTGTCATTAAACTCGTTAAAACATCAAATAGTGACAAACTTGTCCATCTAGACAAGATTGAGTTTCACCTTCTCTAGACTTGTTAAAACATCAAATAGCGATGGATTCACCCGAAGGGTGAAATTATACAACAAGCATATGTTATCCTCCTCAAGATTGATAAAAATAAAGAGGTATTGGTTAGCAATGATTGGGGAAAATGGGAAAAAGGGGAAGACCACTTTATGGTAGCAGGTCGCTCTTGAACATGACACTTTCACTCCATCACCGTGACTATTTGGGTTGGGTTATTAGCTTGATGGTTATCACATCATTGGTCTATCATACCATCCATCACTTTGTTTTGGTTCAATGCTACTAATTCATTTCATTGTTGCTGACATGTTCAAGAGAAGTCATCGAGTCAAAATTCATCCTTTGTAATACCATAAACCTTCATTTTCATGACCACCATTCCCAAACCTTGTGTCTTCAGTCAAATTCCATCTCGAAAATCACTACACTCGTTTCGTGTTGTTGATGTGGGATACATCAAGGCCCTCCTGCGATGAGTCACTTCTTGTCGACATCAGTACATTATCCATGAAGTTGACTTAGAAACACCCTTCCAGTACCTTGAGGCTTTCATGCATCAATGGCAGGTTTCTCGCTTCTGGTGATAGGCATACATCAATGGCCTTTGACTGAAAGACTTTGTATGGTGTTTGAGATCAAATCATCTATTCACACCATGCATAATGTACTGTAGTACCTTGAGGATCATTATCATTATCGATGATTTCTATCACATCTGTTAACAACTTACATCATTGGCTGGTTATCAGATGGTGTCTTCCCATGTTCAACTCCAGATCATATATTCACATGGTTAGACTCGTACTTGAGCAAATGATTGAACGAGATAAAATACCTCAGATCTAGTTTCATCCATCCAGGCAATGATTTCAGGAGTACTAAATCATATGTACAATGGCTTTACATTGATGTTCATTCTGATCATGGGTCTATATTTGTAGACGACTATTTATGTACATGTAATGAAAGTTTATAAGCTAAGCATGGGTATGCCTTCCCTCAGCAATTCATGTAAAATCAAATATCATGATACATTTATTGTAATTAATGTAGGTCACCTTCCACTTCGATACCTCCTCATCACATCATAAAGCATTTCATTCGACATTGGCATTTTTCCGACTCCATGCTTTAGGGGCAACTGTTACAGATCCATTTGGGCACATCAATCCCATCATCTAGATTAGTGTTTTAGGGCTCATCAAACCCTAATTTTAGTTTCTTCATGCCCTAAACAAGTCACCCCTTTGAATGCCTCCTTCCTAGACAGTTTCATGACTTGAAGACATCCAGAAATAGCCTCTAGAGGGACCAGTGTAGTAAGCCTTGTAAAGGTGTGTTGTAGAGAAGTTGAGTCCACTGCCAGGGTGCTCTGTGGAACACTTAGGTTTCCTTTCACCTGCAGTAGGCGAGAATGAGCGAAATTCACATAGGGTTTGGGGAATATTCTTATCATTTGGATTCATCTAGAAGGTTCCCTCACTTATCAACTCCTATTAGCTCGAAAATGGATGAGGAATGAGTTAAGGTGCATCCTATCCTCTCATCCCTTCCTCCATGGAACTAATTCTAAGTATGTAAGGCCATTCAATGCCACAATTTATGACAAAACCTCCTTCATCTTCCTATAAATTGGCCACTCATCTAAGTGATCAGGGGTTGGATTATGTTGAATTATAAGGAGATAATGCTACTATGAGATTTGGCTTTGAACCAAGTATTGTAATGCTACAAGTTTGTCATGCTTTTGATGTGATGTGGATGGGATCCAAGTTGGAGGAATGGCTTTGAATCAAACACCAATGGTTGTAATTCCTTCTTCTATCTAATAAAGTGTTTGAACCTTTCTCCCATATGTTTGTATTGTTTCATAATGCTTATATGTGTGAATTGTATCTGATTCTTTTCACTTATATTCAATACATAACATGCTTTGATCGGTTCTTTGTTTTATGTTGTGTTTACAAGGTACTTCTCAAGCGTATTAAGTATGGGAAGGAGTGACAGGATCGATACAAGGGAGACGAGAGGAAAGCAGAACTACAAGTAGGTCTTAATATCTTCTCATCTTATCTATTGCTTACAGGAAAAGTCTAAAACACTTTAAACTGTTTTTCTAGATACAACTACTTATCTAGGGAATTAGTATTTATCTGTAGATACCAAATTCTCCAAAATAGGGGGTATTGAATTCAGGGGTACTCCCTTCCTTCTCTTCTTCAAGCTTTTCAAGTAGAGAAGGTGGGTGATTATCTAGGATCACCCTCCCAGACCGAAGGTTGATCTCTTGGATTTCCATAGCATAAGAAAGATAAGATGTCTCTCCATTGTAGACATGTTGTTCCTACTTATTTTTCAGGTTTGGATTGGGTTGAGCATGCATTTGAGGTCGCTTGGGTGGGGTATAATGAGTTAGTTGTGGTTGAGGCTAGGGTGGAGGTAGTAAATCACGAGGTTGGTTTGTTTGAGCCTCCACCCTTGTGAGGGGTTTCCCCATTGGGAATATTTGGGTGGATATGGATGAAAAGGATGGTTGACATGATGAGGAGAATATGGAGGAGAATAATGCCAAGGAGAGGGTGTGGACCATGATGGATGAGTGGAAGGGTACCAAGAATAGAAAGGTGAATTCTGATTTGGATTGTAGTGAGGACAATGTGCACCTTGCATGCCTTGTTGATATGACTGAGGTCTTGGGGGCCTCCTTTGGTTAATGAAGCACAATTGTTCTGACCCACTCTCGACTCCTTCCTAGTATACAACCTTTAGGCTTGACAGAGAGGGGAATTTGTTTCTTGCGTGATTCTCTTCACATACTAGGGATACTTCTATTACATTAAGTGGGAATTCATTCCTAGGATGTATTTTAGTACATCTAGGGCAAAAAATAGCTAGTGCCCTTTATGCTTCCTCTTGTTTTATTTTGATTTTCATAGTATCCATTTGCATGGAAAGGTATGCAACATTTCACTCTTGAAATCCTCCAACATATCCCCTATCTCATGCTTGATGGATGTTGTGGAGGGAGAGGAACTAACCAAGCTTTGGCTAGACCTACCCTTCTTCCTAACAACCCTAGAGTAACTCTTGAATATAGTTTGATGTCATCATAAGGAAATTGGTAGATATCTCCTCCAAATAGAATGTTGAGGGTTTCCATTAATTCTTCCCTGATCCCTCAGAGAAGAAATAACTTGAGTAACTCAGTATTAAGGGAACAATTGGCCCTCCTACAATTGATTTGAAACCTTTCCTCATAGTCCTCCAAAGATTCATCGGGTCCAAGGGCCATCCTAAATATTTCCTCCTTTGTTTCTTTAGACCTACAGTAATCCTCGTATTTATCATTGAAGGTTTGTTGCATTTGGGCCCAAGTAGTGATGTTGCCTCCAGGTAGACTAATAAACCAATGCAAGGTTGCCTCTTTGAGGGTAGAAGGAAATAACTTCAACTTCTTCTCATCAGAGGCATAGTCATAGGTCCTATAGACAACAACAAACTCAAAATTGAAGGTGTCAAGATCTTTAGAGGTTAGGCCATGGAAATGTTGGATGGAATCAAGGCTTATATTTTTCATTTTAGCCTCTCCATTGGTTTCTCTTATAGAGAAAAGTTCACTGTTCTGGTTTTAAGCCATAGTTTGAGTAGGTTAGGTAAGTTCTTCTTCTCCAATAGGCTCTTCAAAAGTTTCAGTTGGCTCACCTAGAGATTCTTCTAACTCCCTTGTACTCAGAGAGGGAAGTTCAAATCCATCGATGAAGAGTGAAGGTTGGTTGCTTGATGGTGTGGGGGTTTTTGGTAATAATTTTCCTTGGTTATCCCTACTCCTACGAGGCATGAAAGCAAAAAAAAATAAATTTAATTTTTCACTTTTTCACAGCAATAAGACTGATGCAAAATAGAAAAAACAATGCTTAATCAGAAACAACACCTACTTAGACACCTCCCCTAAAATGGCACCAAAAATTGGTGAGTCGTGGTATTGCACCAAGAGTGTTGCAACTTCCAAGGACTCCTCAACTTAAATTTTCAACCTAGGGTTTGAACAAAATTAGAGGTGAAAGTGTTGTATGCATAGTAGGTTAGATTCTACCCATGCCACCCTCAGTCATGACATCATATCAAGGTGTTCAGAGATCATTCCTCCAACTTAGCTATAGTGAAAACTCCTGATGAAACTAATTTTAACTATGAAAGTGAAAATGCCATTCATTCAACTTGGAGATGCTAATTAACATTACATGAGAGAAAAATGGATAGTCTACTTGCAGAAGTGAAGCTACTATTTTTTTCACATTTCATCCAATCAATAACCTACTTTCTTGTATCATTGATCTAATTTAATTTTGCTTGAAAATCATAAATCTAACTTGTAACATGCCTGTGATTTAAAAACACTAATTCTCCTCTATTTTGCAGTGTGGAAAAGAGGAGGCTAGAGTGGTCTAAGAGATTCTCTAGATCATAAAATCATAAGTTGGGGGTCATTATTCATATTAACTAAGCTAAGGTTGAAGTTGGGATCAAGAGAGGTGGAGGAAAATGGTGCTACAGGTGCTGCTACAGGAGGTCTTATATTGCTACAGGAGGCCCTTTATTTCTACAAGAGGGGTTCTGAGAGCATTTTGATGGTGAATATGGTATTTTGAGGGCATGAGAATAAGGATTAAGGTAGGAGGGAGTGAATGAAGGTTTGGGAAGCCTCCTAGCCAAGCTTAGGACCTCTCAGAGGTTTGTCTTCAACCAAGGTGGATGCCCACTATGTCCTTAATTTCCTAAAAAAAATGATTGTGGAAATAGAGTTTGAGGGTAGTATGAAGGGTAAAGGGAGAAGATCAAGAAGTCCAATTGGAGATGAAAAGGTGTTCCCACTCCTACAAATCAATCACAACCCTGTAACTGGCCAAATTCATGCATCAAATGATCAATAACACAGTGAGATAAAAAATGGTGGAAAAGATGAGTTGAATTTGATTAACATATGTTCTATTTCACAACACTACTCCGATCACTAAAATAACTCCTAAGTTGCAGAAAGTAATCATGAAAAAGGATAAATAACATATATCTATTTCAATGAAATCATAAACAATTTTTTTGGACTGAGATTGTAAATATTTCTAATCACTCTTCCCATAAGAGAGGTGATATAGAAGCCCGAAATCACAAGTTTTTATAGCTTAACATCTACTACAACATAATAAAGATATGAAATGCTTGGAAATAAGAACAAGACAAAAATGCATAAGAGGGACTAAAGCCCCTGGGTTGGGCCCAAACAAAAGGGTTTCAACCCTCTAGAAATAACTCATATGTAGCTTAATAACAAACTTCTCATAGGACATGATAAGTCTTCTTTTATTAAGCTTGATGTCAAGTTTGAATTTCCTATGTACAATGGGGAGTAAAAGTTGAAAATTTGGCATCTCTCTAAAGGCCTGATCAGTAACAAAATACTTTATGTAAAAACGCGCGCGCTCTGCTCTGATCCGCGGAGCCGAGTCTAGGTCTGCCGCCGCCGCCTTCATCTTTGGACGCAGCCATGAGCGGGCCTGGGGGTGGGGAGTCCGCTCCCACCCCTCCCTCATCCTCTGAAGAAGCCTTTCGAAGACTCTTAACGAAGAAAGGGAAGAAGATCCAGAATGCTGAGGTACCAAAATTTATAAAAAAACTTAAAGAAATTCCAGAGATAGCACTTCCAGAGGAACAACCGATCAAAATAGCTCTTGCTCTGTCTGACAGAGGTCTGGTAGGGCAGTTTATGGGTCGATGGCCTTCCACCAAATCCACGGATGATTGGATTCAGCGAAACTGGAGACCTCAGCTAAAAAATAACGTGATTTGTTATGCTGTGGGACGAGGCTACTTTATTTTTGAATTTTCCACCAAAGAAGACCGTGATCTGGTGTTTAGAAATGGACCATATTTTATGGGAAATCAGGGACTGTATCTTAACAAATGGAATCCCGACTTTGATCCATCCGTCGATGTCCCGAAGGAGGCGCCGGTCTGGGTTCGTTTACCTAATCTCCCGATTCACTGTTGGAGCTATCAATCTCTGCAGAAGATTGGGAATGGGCTGGGTCGATTCATTGACAAAGATGATCACAAGGGCCAATATACTTGCGCTAGAATCTGCGTGGAAGTCGACTTAGAAGCCGGTCTACCAGAAGCGATCAAACTCAAAGTTGGAGAATGGCAGCACTACCAGAAGCTGGACTACGAGCAGTTGCCTTTCAAATGTCGTTCCTGTTAGGAGCATGGTCATTTTTAGAGAAACTGCCCAAGAGCTCCAATAGGGATCTCGGTTGAAGAAGAAGGATGGAAAGAAATCAGAAAGGGAAAGGCTGTTCCAATGCCGCCGGGGCAGAACACCTCAGCCCATATGGGGAAGCCGCTTCCTAACTCAAAAACTGTTGTTGCTGCTAAAGTCGGCTCCTCCTTAGGAGAAAAGGTGGACATCAAGGATTCCCAAGAGGAAACAGAAAATAAGGGGAAGCAAGTGAAAGTAACTGAAGATGAACCAAATGTTCCCCCAGTAGAGGACTGTCAGAAAAGAAATGAAGGCAGCGAAGAACACATTAGTCTAGCCTCAGACTCTGAGGGAGAATCAGAAGATAGAGATTCCGAAACTGATAATTCGCTAGTCTCCCCTATCAAGACGAGTAGAGGGCGCAAATCCAAGAAGAAACTGAGAGAGGAAAAAACTTATTCAGATGTCCTCCAGGGGTCCCAAAAAACTCTCAAAGCAATGATGAATACCAGATCTGGGCGCAAGGGCAACAAGGCTCCAATAGGAGCCTCTCCTCCCCATACCAGTAAATAATGAAATACGTCTCCTGGAACTGCAGAGGTTTAGGTAGTAGGTCGAAAGAGGAAGCCTTGAAAGATATAGTGAGAATTTACTTGCCTGAAATCCTCCTCATCCAGGAGACAAAGATGGAGGATCTTCCTCTCCTCCAGACTAGCAAAGTTTTTTGGAAAAAAGGCTAGGGAAGAGCGGTTAGCGCAAGAGGCGCTTCTGGTGGAATAGCCACCTTTTGGAACAGCGATATGTATGAATTTCTTCAAGAAAAAAGCAGCCACCATTGGCTTCTCACTCAGCTTCTCCACAAGGAATCTGGGCAGTAAGTAAGTATGTTTAATGTTTATGCTCCTGTTTTGCCCAATGAGAAAAAAATCTGTTGGAACTCGCTTCATTCATTTCTTTTAGAGCAAAACCCTGGGAATATCATTATTGCGGGTGACCTGAATGCCACCCTTGCTCTCGATGAGAAAAAGGGAGGCTCCATTGTAAGGGACCCTACCAGAGAATGGGTTGAAGATATAATGTTGGGCTGGGACCTGGAGGACATTAAACCATCTTCAGGTAAATTCACCTGGTCCAACAAAAGAATAGCCCCAAACCACATTGCTGCCCGGCTAGATAGATTCCTTGTCCACACTTCTTTCCTGACTTGTGGCCTTATGGAATCCTCTAAAATTCTTCCAAATCTCACCTCTGATCATAAGCCCATCCTTCTCGAGCCCTCCCTGGACAACAATTTTGGCCCCATCCCATTTCGTTTTAGCCCTCTTTGGATTCAGCAAGAGGGATTCCAAGAGGTGGTATCTGAATCCTGGAAAAAGCCTGTCCTCGGTTCCCCGTTCTTTGTGTGGGAAGAGAAAATTAGGGCCCTTAAAAGAAATCTAAAAGAGTGGGCTAAAAATCTGAAATCCCCCACGGCCAAGAGAAAAGCAACTCTAAACAGGCTTGCTGTTCATCAGTTAGATATGGAGCAGAGTCCTGTTTCTCCAAGTATGTTACAAAAAGAAGTCGAGCTTCAAAAAGAGGTTCACAGATCAAGCAGGGAGGAGGAAGAATATTGGCGTCAGAAGTCTAGGACTTTATGGTTGCATTCCGGAGATAAAAACACCAGCTTCTTTCATAAACAAGCTGAAGCCCGCAAGAACTTTAAATCAGTCTTAGAGATCCATCACCAAAACACTGTGATTAAGGATTTTGAAGGCATTAAGAGAGCTGCTTATTCCTTCTATCATGATCTTTATTCGGCTCCTGAAGAACCAGCGATTGACCCTCATGTCTATCCGATAGATTTAATTCCCAATTGCGTCCAGGATTCGGATAACGCCAAGCTGACAGCTCCGATTAGTATGGAAGAGTTAAAGGATGTTCTGGACAACATGGAGCCTGACAAAGCCCCAGGCCCGGATGGGTTCTCTGTCAGGTTTCTCTTGACATGCTGGTCAACAATTAAAAAAGACCTTTTGAGAATGGTCAGAAAGTCCCAAAACTGTGCTAAGTTGGGCGGTGGCATTAACTCTGCCTTTCTTGCCTTGATCCCAAAAGAGAAAGGCGCTTCAGACTTCAGTAGGTTTAGGCCAATATCCCTGTGCAATTCCAGCTATAAGTTAGTTTCAAAAATTATAGCCAATAGGCTTAAAAACATTCTGCCAGATATCATTCCAGAAAACCAAGGCGGTTTCATAAAAGGAAGAAAGATTCTGGAAAATATTGTGCTGGTGCAAGAAGCAGTTCACTCTAGCTGTCAAAGAAATGAGAAAGGATTGGTGATTAAGCTCGATCTGGCAAACGCTTTTGATAGGGTGAGACATGAATTTTTGTTCGTAGTGATGAAGAAGCTAGGATTCTCAACAGTCTTCATAAATTGGGTGAAAGCTTGTATTGCCTCTCCCTGGATTGCGCCTTTGGTCAATGGTCGTTCTACAAACTTTTTTCAAGCCTTTAGGGGCCTGAGACAGGGCTGTCCCCTGTCTCCGGTTCTATATGCCGTTCAGGCCTCGGTGCTCAGCTTCCAACTTGATCATAATCAGCAAAATCATACTTTGCCTGGCCTCAGAACCACTCATAAGGCGAAAGACATTAATCATGCCCAGTTTGCCGATGACACCTTGTTACTCGGAGGAGCCAGCCTAATCTCTGCCAGACACTTCAAGAGGGAGCTGGACATTTATAGGTCAATCTCGGGCAGCAAAATCAACTCCAGAAAATGCTCTATCTATGGCTGGAACTGCTCGACCAAGGAGCTGTCTGATATCGCAAGACTCTTAGAAATGGATGGAAACCGAAATTGGGAGTCATTTAAATACCTCGGGATACCAATCTTCAAATCTAAACCAAAAGTTGCTCACTGGCTGCCACTGCTTGATAAAATAAAAAATAGAATCCAAGCTTGGGGTGCATCTTGGTTGAATAACGCAGGGAAAGTCACCCTTATGAATTCGGTCCTTATAAGCATGCCTCTATATCAAAATTCTACTCTTCTCGCCCCCAAATCCTTTCTCAGCAAACTGGACAGTCTGTTAAGAAGATTCTTGTGGGAAGGTGGGAATAACAACAATAGAAGGATCCACTTAGTGAATTGGGAAATTCTCAAGAGACCTTTACTGGAAGGAGGCCTCCATCTGTGCAACTTGGCTGCCCAAAATCTTGCTTTGGGATCCAAATTTCTGTGGAATCTAGTCTCCGGAAATGCTAGCTGGAGTAAAAGAGTCCTTTGGAAGAAATATTTCCAAGGGCAGCGCTTGAGATGCCTGGATAAGTCCCCAAGACTTCTAAAAGGATCTCCGATCTTCAACCTCTGCAATGCTGCTAGGGAGCAATTCAATCACTATCTTTATTGGATACCTGGTAATGGCAGAAAAATCAAAATCTGGGATGACTCAATTTTGGGGGATCAACCATTGAACCAAGTGGAAGGGCTTGCAAACATTAAAGGCTGGCTTCATTCTTGCAATCTGCACACATTGTGGGATATCTCGAAGTGGAAGGAAGCTCCTGATAGAACCTGGGACGGTTGGAATCTGGGGGAGGTCCCCATTATGATGCAGGGGGAAGCTTCTCAATTGTTAGACCTACTCCAAGGCAAATCTCCTTCTAAGGCCACTACTAAAGACAAAAGAGGTTGGGGCTCTCTCTCCGGTTCTTATACTGTTTCCGAAGGTTACAAAAGATTCACTGCTGTTCCTCATGCTCCTCCCAATCTAGCTCAATGGAAATTTATATGGGACTTTCCTTCTCTCCCTAAAATCGACTTCTTCTATTGGACAGTTGCACACCAAAGCATTCTCACCAGAGACAACTTGCGAAGGCGAGGGATGGAAGGGCCTTCCAAATGCCCTCTTTGTTTATCTGATGTTGAAACTGTCAGTCACCTGTTACTGCTCTGTCCCTTTTCTCAAGAAGTCTGGAGGGGAGTTCTGAAGTTAGAGCCAGCCAACTTCGATTTTCCGGATAGTATCCCTTCTCTGTTCCGCTCTTGGGCCAGCTCTTCTCCATTCAACTTTAACAAAAAAAGTCTTCTTAAAACAAGCTGGATGTGGATTCCTAAATTTACCTGTTGGAAACTGTGGTTAGAAAGAAATAACAGAATTTTTCGAGAAGAAAACTGCAATACTATAAGAGTTATTTCTAAAATAAAAGCATTGCTGGGCGAGGCTTTGGAAGCCAACACTTCTTCAAGGAACGATTTGAGTTTGACCAAAGAGGAGGAGAAATGGCTCAAAGAACTGATCCCAAATCTGAAAGAAAGGCCCATTCCCCCTGCTCCCGGCCAAGCCAACTGGGAGATTCGGCTAGAAGAATTAGAGTTCATTAAGTGGACATCAGCCCTGGAAGATCACTGTTTATTTTTCGATGGGGCCTCCAAAGGAAACCCTGGGATTGCTGGTAGCGGTGGAGTTCTTCTGAGTCCTGGTGGCTTCACGGAAATGCGGTTCCATTGGGGTCTGGGAATTGAAACCAACAACAGAGCGGAGGCTCTTGCGCTGTGGTAGGGACTCAATCTGGCGATTAACAAAAATATCTTATCTCTCTCTGTCTTCGGAGACTCTAGACTCATCATTCAGGCTTTGCTCTTTCCTAAGACTCCTCATCAGGTTCACCTTGCCTCTATCATCAAGAAAATCCGGCTCCTTCTTCCCAAATTCAATAAAATCGCCTTCTTCCATATCCTACGGACTCTTAATGCTCAAGCTAATCTAGAGGCTAATCTAGGCTCCCTCTGTTCACGGAGATCCCTGGTGGTCAACTTGACTGAATCTTCACGCGCCATTCCTTAATGTCCCTGTTGCCCGGATCTCCTATCCTGTTTTCCGAGAACTCCCGTCAAGTATCTTATAGCTCAGAAAATCGGCGGTTTCAGGTCGAGTTCCTGCTGTCCAAAAGCCCTCTGAGGACCCTCAAGGGAGCAGCTTTGTCCCTAAGTTGGTTTTCTATTTTATTTCTATCCTGAAGTTCGTGCTCTTCATTCCTGCGTTTCTCATCTTCGAACAACAGACTCAGAAGCGATTCCAAAATCGATGGCGCTCCTTGCAGCAGTAGCAGTCTCTCCCTTGCTTTCGTGGACGTTCAGGTTTCCTCGGCACTCTATGGTTTCGATGCTCTTATGAACAGCAAGACCACTAATCGCCCCAGGAATTCCTCTGGCTCCAAGCATCGTCTCAATATCTCCACCAGTCAGTCCTAAGAGAATCATGGCTAAATCGCTGAAGCTCCTCATCAGGCGGACTGGTAAACCTCCAGATCATGAGTGATCTCTCCAAATCCATTTAGATTTCCTCAGATAAGAGTCTCTGTTTCCTCAGCAATGTAAAAGCATGCGGCAACTTTTTTTCCGCCCTAAATAAAATTACCCGTTACTGTCAAAAAAAAAAAAAAACAAACTTCTCATTAGCAGAAAATAGTAGTTTCATACATCACATGAAAGTTAAGAATAACAAGGTCAATCTCTGGGCTCAATAGTTACTCCTAGTTGAATAAAAAATTTGAATCCAAATGAACCTTTCAACTGGATTATTTATACAAAAATGTAGTTGATGGTAGCTCCCTTGAAAATAGGTGTGGTTCCCTCCAATAGCTCGAAATTTGTGGATTTGGCCCTCCTTGAGATTCACTTTCACTTGGAATTACTCGGTTGTCAGTGAATTCAAGCTTGTGAGTGAGGATTTGGTGATCTCAAGTCGAGTTAGAGAGTTAAGGAGGTGGACAAGCCTCCCTAGATTCTCTCTTAGTTGTCTCCATCAACCCCCTGCATAGTAAATGCCTCAAGAATGCTTATTTTTCCTGCAATTTAATCACATTAGGCCACATACTATGAAAAACACCTTTTACTCTTCTTTCTAAGCATATTTTGACTAAAAATGTGAATTAATGTGAGAAAAGGACAATTATAAGGGCTTGAGGATAGCATAATTAACATCAAAATATACCTATTAATGGGACCCATAAAAAAGTATCATATAGAGAGAGCGGTGGCTTGATTTCTAGTCCAAAGAAACCACTAGAAGTTGGTGGCTTGAAGAAACCACTAGATTGGAAGGATTCACCCCGATGCTTGTGAGGATTGAAAGAACTATGAGGGGTTTCCTTGGGATAAAAACTCAAGTGCTTTAATCACCGATGAACCACCTGGAGAGTGATTTCCTTTCTATTAGCAACTTAACCACTGATGAACCTTCCTTATTGTGGCTCTCTTCTCTTATAGAGTGTGTTGAAGTTCTTTGTGCTGTGGTATCCAAACATGAAGTGAATATAACTAAATTGTTGAATATCATATGGGTAGCTAGTGGATGAAGGTATTGCAGCCTAGTGGTCGCATTCCTGCTTTAGCTATTATGTTGGTCAAAATCCCACAAAAGCACTCCACCTTAGGCTTTGCAATTTGTCTCGAGGGTGACAACTACAAGTAACATTGGTTTTAGCTTATTTATGGTTGGGTGGAGATTTGAAGTCCCACTCTTAGTTGGAACACTTATGTATTGAATAAGATAAGTGTTTATTATGCTCTTTATTCACAATAAAGACATGTCTACATTTCTATTCTGAAATGGTGTTATTAATGCATGAGACATGATTGTGATATTACTATCTATAGGATTGAATAATATGTTGTGCCATTGTTTTAAAGGCCTGGAATAACATGTGTTGATGTTGGTTATGTTCCAGTAGAAATTAGTATGGAGATCCTTCCTTATTGCAGTGACTTGATTATGTTGATTGCAAGCTCTAACTAACATTGCTTATGTGGCTATGTAGTATTACTAAGCATTTCTTCCTCTCTGGTCCTTAATGGTTTGTTTAGTTTATATGGTAGCTGTCTCCAAATATTTAGTAATGTATACGATGGTTATGGGTCTACATTTCCTATTAATAAGAGCTCAAGCTAGATTGAACCTTGTGTTTCAGTGTTTCTTATGGCACTGCTTCATGAGCTTGGATGACTTGATTTATGTCAGTGCACTTAACATAGTGTTGCATTTTTTTTGTGCACACGATGATGTAAATCTCTCCATGTTGGGTGTTATATTCTGTATGTGGTCTCGGTACTGGAATGATGTGATAAATCCCTATTTTAATGGCTAATTATAGCCATGGTGCTTGACTGGATTTTTACTCTTTTAGTGTGAATACATTCATATATATTGATTATTCTTTGATAGTGACCATATCGAAGCTCCTTCATAAATTGAAGGATCATGAGTTTATTTTGATTACAAGTTTAGGGTAGCATACTAGAGATCCCTATCTCCTTGTTGATACATAGGTATGTCTATTTCATCTAGAAGTTCTCTAAGCCTTCCAATAACACAAACCCAAGTTCTTGGGTTGGTATTTTTACCTTCTCCAAGTTTAGGGCTGAGAGGGCCTTGTTCTCCTGCTGTAGATAAGATTGCTTCAAGAGCTAGATTAAAAAATAAAAATAAAAAAATTATACTTCTTAAATGAGCATGTTACCACCTTTAACCATAAGTATGATGGGAATTTATTCCTCCATGGACATGTACTCCCTTGTATGATTCTGGTTAGATGTATAGGTTTTGGTATGTTGAATGATCATCAAGGGAGATGATAAACCTCTGAGAGTCTAAATGGATATGTCTTTAATCTGAATGGGAAATCCCTGTACTATGTCTTGTATTTTTTTTCCATTAAGAACCTGGAGACGGTGACTCTATTGTAAGATTAGGATGGATAGCACTAGTGGGTGCCTTAGAAAACATTATTGCCAATAATCAAGCTTTGGTGCAAGTCCAAGCTATTACAGAACCATCGTGACCTCGACTTAGTGTATGTAACTGCACGCATAATGCACAGTGGGAATAATACCCTTTCTCTTATCCATAGACTCTTAGTATTATCCATGATATTGGATGAGTTATCTGGTAACACAATAATTGGCTTGAAGGCCTAGTTTCTAGTCATATCACTGTAGTGCTAGGCCAAGAGATAGAGCTCATATGATCAATGACTAGGAATAAGAAAGAGATATCAATGGGCAATGAGAATATCCAGATGATGTAAGCCTGGAGGCTAATGTTGGGTTGTTGGGGCCTGACCCAGGTTCGGAGTTAATTAGCCAAACAATACCTATACTACTGGCCCTTTCGACAACAGTCCACAGAGCACGGACCGAGGTCTCACCCGAAGTAGTATGGGAGGGTGCTAGAACCAGGTTTCTGCACCCTTGAGATGTCTGAGAGGTTCGACTGGTCCACTGTTTTTCTTGTGCACAGGTTTCTTTGTGCACTTTCCTATTCCACATGGCCTGATACACTGCCTTCGCGAAACCCTAACTAGGGGCCATGGAGCTCCTGCGTCGCGCTCTGTGCTATTACTCGAGATCTTACTTATCTTCCAGTACTAGTTAATTACCTTTACCTACTTGAATGTCTTAAGTTGTAATTAGTGATACAAAACATCCATATAGGTTCATGCAGTAAATAAACAATATACTTGCAAATTATATCCAATTATGCATTAAACAGGAAAAGATACACAGAAATATGGTAAAAATTCTCTTTATTGATTCTCCCAATGGTTACAGACTCGACCTGACCTGCGCACTTAGTTGTAGGGGTCCACGCACTTAGCTGCGGACTACTAGGCCTCTGCACACTTAGTTGCAGAGCCTTATCCTACTATATGACCCACAGACATACTTTACACTTCAACTCAATCACTTAGAATTCTCCTCTTCTTCTCTTCTATCTTCTATTAGTTATCTTATATACTTAGAGTCTCGCTCTATTATACAATCCCATGGTTCGCGAACCATGGGTAGGTCTATCCACTCGAAATTATATTACAAAAACTAGGGTGGACAACCCTGTGACTCTATTATAATTTCGTGCCCTGCGCCCACAATTCACAGAGTTTTTACAAGAAGACTCTGTCAAAACTTGGGCTTTAAGTCCTAAAACATGCCTTGGGGGGATTCAGTTCCCAATAGGCCCCCAACACGAACATCATGACTTGCCCTCGAGTCACTTTTTCGGCGCGGAGATCTTTGCGTGGAGTCCCTCCAACTATGCTAGAGCTGCAGCAAGGTCAGCAATGCACTGAGTTGTTGCCTGTTGGATCTGCTGCATGCATTGTTCCAAGACCGTTGTGTCAAAAGTGCTTCTTTGCATCAGTGCGTGTATCCCCTGCATGTGTGTGAGCTTGCCTTCAATGTCTATTGTGACGGTGAAGGCCTCGTCGATCCAAGCTTGAACGCGCGCCTTCAGGACAGCTTGTGCTACGCCCACTTGTTCTTGAAGTCATGCGAGCCAGTATTTGGGTTGCCACTTTCACTGCTTTGTCATTTATGTTGGATATATCGTAGCTCCTTTTCTTCTTTGCCAGCTTGTACTTATTCTTCATGGCCTCCGCGATGGCCAAGTCATTACTCTTCCCTTCCGAGATGTCCGTGGGGTCCTCTCCTTTGTAAGGAAGCTGGGAAATGTTGTTAATCAAGTTTGTCGTGATGGGGATTGGCTCCTCTAGTCACAAACACCCATTATGAACCCGGCAGAGCAGCTGCTTGATGACGAAAATGGTTATTGGGGTGCGGTGGAAGTGTAGCACCTAGAGCAAGTTAAGTAGCCCGACCTTTTCCACTCTGCGCAACCACTTTCACATATCTAATTTGGTAACCCCCGTTGTGGTGTTTTGCTTGGGCTTCATGAGGTGTGAGGTCTCAAGGTGAGGGAACTTCTCATGGTCAGCGAGGTCCCAATCTTCAAATTTTAAGCTCGGCACCCATCTCAGGTGCGTGCCCTAAAAAATAATGTTGTCTGGGAGGAGCGGGGTTTGGAGCAAGCTCTTGGTATCGTCAAGGTCCTTGGGAACTTTAGCCTTCCCTTTCCACATGGGCACATATGTGGGCAGCTTTGTCGTGGGGTGTGCAGGCTCAATTTCCTCCTCCATGCCTTCGTCCTTGTCTATTGCGATGATTAGGTCCTCTAGGTATTCTTCTTCTTCATCAGTCTCTACGGTGATGACTTTTCCCTTCTCCTCCATTGACAATTTGGTGTAGAATGAGTTCCGTGGGGACACACGTATGGGAACCATCACTTGTTTGTTCTTCTTGGGTCTTGGTGTGCACGGTGATTTTGAGATTTTTGCCACAATCCCGGCACCTTCCGGAGCATCCCCCATAGTCAGGGCCTGCGCGGCCTCTTTGGCGGCCTTTTTTTTTATCTCCATAACTTCCTTAGCCATTGCCATCATGTCTGTCTATAAATCTAGCACTCACGAACTCAGGGACTCAATCAATGCTCGACACACAACAATCAGGGCTCTGCTCAATAGCTCAATTCATAAATGACCAAGAGTTGTTTGTTGGGTAGCTCCTTGTAATTTATAGGGCTTTTTGAATTTGAATTCAACTCTTCCCCCCAAATCAGGTTCATTAATGCTCCCTTGGCAGTAGATTTTCCCAAATCTTGCCCATAAATCACGTCTTAAATGCTTGCCATCCACTCCATTTGATCTTAAGTCGAGAATCCCATCATGAATAGTGACTTCAATGGTCACTTTCTGGCCAACCCGTGTGGTAGCGCAGCCCCTCGTCCATAAGCATGGACCTTGTGACTCTTTTCTTTTGCACGTAGTTCCAACATCGTGTAGTTCCTGGGCATAATAGTTTATATTCCAGTGCTTCTTTCGAAGTTCCTTGAGCGCTAAGACTATACTTCCTTCGGCTAGTCATGTGGTCGCACCACCCATGTAAAGTGTCATCCTGTCATCCATCATGTTTCCTAGAAAATATCCACCTTTTATTATTACTGTTGGCATCACGCACTTTACCATCTACAACGCACTACCCTGGTCAATTCACTTAGTAATGTGTAGTCCAAGCCAAGGCATCAGACTAATTAATTTGCGGCGATAGGCCTTAAACTTGTCATCATGATTGTATGCATCCTGCCTTATCACCCTGGTCTTTTTGCAGAGAAAATATTCCTTTATCTCATCCTCAAGCTTCTTGACTTTCATGTCCACTAGAGCGCTTTTCTTCCTTAATCGTATCCTTTCTTCTTCAAGTTCTTGGAGTCTGAAATTTCCCTGCTGGATTTTTTCTTCCAAGGTTCAGTGAACCATCATATCTAACGGTACTATCATGCGCATTCTAATCTCTCCAGGTACTATAGGGCTTACAATGGTTGCTTCATACTCTGGCCTTGGTGGTGCCTGCATGGTCAGGTTCTTGCATGCGGTCCTATAAGCCCATAGAACCGCTGGTAGGTGCAGGTCCCAGTTAGTTCACTTCACATTGTGGATCTTGTTCAACACTTTGCATACTTTGTTAAAAGCTTCTGCGTAGATATTCTTTTGCGCACTTAGTATTTCCATACTTCGTGGTCCCAAACAGAGGGGTCGTTCGCACCATTGCCTTACCCACAACTGCTTACTGATTGTGTCTCCTATTGCAAGAACAGTCTGCATTCGTGTAGGTTTTGTACCATATGCCTGTATCCACTTGGATAGGTGTGTGCGCAAGCTGATTCGTTCGACAATTTTGTCTGTTAATCACATCAGAGGCTTCTCAAACTGCATGTGCATCATCCTTTTGTATTCGTGCCAGTCCTCAAAACTTCTCTGGTGCGTCCCTCACCATCTTGTGGGCGTAGCTCGTAGTACCCATTTCAGAGTGTTGAAACGTTGTTTTTCTAGTACTTCTCTTTAAAATTTGTTTAGGAAGTCATCCACCTCACTCAACCCATCATACATAGGCAGATCTCTTACCTCTATTGCTATGCAACACAACGACCTTGTCACCATGTTACAGTTGAGCGCGGTTACCTCGTGTAACTAATTCTACCATCGTTCTATCTCCTCCTCAAAATCTGATGTGCAGGAGCTTTCGCGCTCCCATGAGATTCAGACATCCACAGTTGGATTTACCGAGTCTTGCTCCCACGTGGTTATCTCGTAGATGCAGTCCAGATCATTGTCGCTATCATAGTCATGCACTGGCTCCATGTAGCGCGATCTTTCTATAGGGTCTAAAGGCACCACTACGCACAGAGAATTTTTCTCAAAGATCATCTTACGCTTCTTTAGATTTATCACTCCATTCATGTCAGTGGCCCAATCTATTCCCTATAGCGTGGGGTAGGGATTGCTGTCATCAAAAATCTCTATTAATTCAAAATTTGCTGGCACACTTGCTCCTTCAATATCTACCATGATTCCCTGCAATCTCCCAATAGGTAGGATCTTTTGCTTGTTCGCCGTTCATAGTTGGATTAGAGACCATTACAATGTAGGCTTGCCCATGCGCTCCCATGTCTATTTTGGTAGGACGTTCGCATCTAACCCTAGATCTAGAATCACATGGTCCATCTCATATTCCCAAATTTGCATGGTCAATCTCATTTCCCTGCATGTTCGCGTCATGTGCTTCCCGAGCTTCCGAACTACATGTGTTCTCCTAGCGTGGTCCCAACGTATCTAGTTATGAGTTCTTGCAGCCCCTTTACAGCCTTTCTATCACGCAACATCGTCGTGCATGTCTCCAAGAACGTAGTGATCATCGATGGGTCCATTTACGGCTCCAACTTGTCTTTACTTCCTGAAGTGGAGGCATCAACAAAGCTCCTCTTAGCTTCCATGAAGGTCTCCTTAGTGCACTCCAAATCAAATTTTGGTTCCTTCGTTGGAGCCTTGTGAACCCAGGTACTTTCTTCAGGTTGCTTGCCTTTGTCATCTCTTGTTGTAATTCCACTCTAGAGCGTGATATTTACATTAGGGTCTTCTGAGTTGGGGGAGGTTGGAGTGCTCCTTTATCACACAACCTTACTATCAGTGTGGGACAATCCTTCGTCTCATGATCAAACAACGTATAATACAAGCATAATGGTTATGTTGGATTCATAAAATCATGAGCATAATGCCCTGGCCCTATGCAATTGTAACATATAAGTTGTCTGCGACCTCTTCCTAGTCCTCCTCTACCTCGACCTCGTCCGTACCCCTGAAATCCTGTGCGTACCGTTCCTATGTTTTAATCGAGGGCCCGTGTTTCGGCCTGAACTTTGTAAGTAGGAGTTTGATCCATCATCAGTTCATAAATTCTACAGGTGCACTCATCATGTCCTACCGACCTATGGAAATTACAGAACAACTCCTATGAATTTTGTGTATACTTATGTAATAGATGGCAATTATATATAGCAAGCTTTCCTCCTACCTAACAAATCACACACCACAATGCAGGCACCGCGCTTGGTCCTGCTTGTGCCTTTGGTCTTAGTGGCATTGGCCCTCCTCCCACAAGGTAATTCGTAAACACTGGGTAGTGGTTCTTGTCATTCCACTAGCCCTTGAATTTTATGCACCACACCTCATCGCACATCTATGGGCAAGTCATCCTGTCTTGTTTCAAACTTTCCATCTCCAGGAACAACTTTTTCAATTGCACGTGAATCTGTTGAACTCCCAGGTTAGGATATTGTATCGAAGTCTCGTGCAATCTCATCGCGATCTCCAAAGCCTCAGCCTGAGTGGTTAGCCTTTGTTGTGACAACACGTTTTGTAGATGCAGCGTTAATGATGCTACAAGCCATTCACGGTGTTGCCCAACTATTAATGTCATGTTCACTTCGCGAATTGTGCACTTCAATCTTTGATCTAATTCCCATGGGGTCTCGCCTGGTAGCATTATGATTTATTTGAATCCAATGATCGATTGTGCCTCTGACTTTGGCATGCTAAATTCTTTGTTTACCACAACTTGGATATCTGCGATCCCTGCATTCGGATTGTCATTGGAATTCTTAATGTACCAGGTTAGCGTGCGATCCCACAGAGCGTTGACCAATGTTGCCTTCTTTATATTATTGTCCATGACACCTTTTTCTTCCCATACAACTTTTATCACAAACCAAAACTGGTCCAGATCTTCATTTCCTACTCCCTTGAACACTGGTAGATTTATCGCACCTGCCATACTACTTCGCAGTGGTGGAGGTGGTATGGGAAAAGGTGGGGTGAAGATGGTGAAACTGGTGGTGGTGTGGGTGGGGGTAGTATGCGTGGAATTCTTTGCCTTATTAGATTGATCGCACTTCTTGGTGAGACCTTGGCGAGCTCTTCTTCACCTCCTCGTGGAGGTGAAATCAAGGGGATAGTTTCTAGTTTTATGCTACTTTCATTTTTGTAGATTCTCCCACTCCGCGTAGTCCCAAACATCAATTTATTTGCATAACCCACTTTTCACACAGTAGCATTTTAATCCAAATGTTCAAATATTTAACATACTTACCTCGTTGTCCCTTGAGGAAGTGTCGTTTTGCCTTGCTATAGCTGATTGGCATATCTGTCACGAATTCGATGATGAATCCTCCTATGATTCGATCGAGCCAGTGATCGACAACATGCACGATCTTATCTTCTGAGGCTTCCAATATGTGTACCAATTTTGGAGTCCACACAATAGTTTTTTCGAGTTTACAACTTCCTTGGCTATCTACTAGCTTTGCGATCCACTCATACAACTCAGTGGGGAAGGATGCAAATAAAATTTTGTGGATCTCTGTATATAAGTAGCAGTCTAACCACTCTTCCTTTGATAGTCATGGATTCTTGTTTTCTTGTGCTGCAAACTCGTGAATATTTATGTCCAACCAATCTTCAATTCCTTTCTTTGTCACATTCTAGTCATACGACATCAGACATCTCTATGCATATTCCAGTCCCAACAACGGAACCATTTGTTGGCTTGTTGGGGCCTGACCCAGGTTCATAGTTAATTAGCCAACCAAATCCCTCTACTACATAGAAATATATTAAAACTTCTCTTTATTGATTCTCCCAATGGTTACAGACTCGACCTGCCCTGTGCACTCAGCTGCGGACTACTAGGCCTCTATGCACTCAGTTGCAGAGCCTTCTCCTACTCTATGACCCACAGACACACTTTACACTTCAACTCAATCACTTAGACCTCTCCTCTTCTTCTCTTTTATCTTTTGTTAGTTATCCTATACACTTACAGCCTCGCTCTATTTATACAATCCCATGGTCCATGGACCATGGGTAGGTCTATCCAGCTGACATTACATTACAAAAACTAGGGTGGACAATCCTGTGACTCTATTATAATTTCACGCCCTGCACCCACAATTCACAGAGTTTTTACAAGAAGACTCGGTCAAAACTTGGGCTTTAAGCCCCAAAACATGCCTTGGGGTGGATTCCATGCCCAAGAACTACATCCTAGAAGCTCGCAAATTGTTACGCAAGAGAAAGACCGAGCTGACTCAACACCGGGATAGTGTGGTTTAGTTGGCAAGGTGAAGAAATCCATGGTGAGTTAGAGTTCTCATATTTCCAAGTGGAAGGAGGCACAACAACCATGTGGAAGGGTTGTCTTGAAGGAAAGAGGTTGAATACAAGCCCACTTTGATAGAGAAATAGGCACACCGAATGACAAGAATGTATTTCTCTCAAAGTTTGTTTCTCGGAGGTGGCAATGTGTAGAACTCAAGGGAGACCCGAGCTTACTCAACGTAGGGCTTCCATGGAAAGACCATACTCTTCGGAGTAGTCAAGTGAGGGGTGAGTCAGTGGATCAATAGGGAGTATTGGCCGTGCAAGGAAATGTACCCACCAAGGCACGTAAGCTCAGAGGTTATTCCCCGAAAGTATAAAGTGGAGCACATATTCAAAGGACCGGGATGACATAATACTAGGCTACGATGGCATACACATAAGCCCAATTTTTTATCCATTGGTGTATGGGTGGACCCACCTTATAGGTTAGCCTAGAAGATCAACCCCAGAGCACTCGTTAGTGTGTAAGAGAGGAGGGTCGGGTAACAGAACTTGGGTAACAAAAAATATTTTCGTCAACCAAAAACCTGTTAATTGAAATATATATGTTTGTATGTGTGTGTGGTTGGCCCAAGCATTCGAAGATTAATTTATGTATGTTTACAGGTATGGATATATTATATAGCCCATTGTGGACTTGAACCATGCATGGGTTAATAGCTAATACAACTATGCCAAGTGGTGGTGAGAGATTAGCTGGACTGCCATGTGGTTTCCATCTGGCAAAGGGATGATGAGGTAGTGAAAAACTTTGAAGAGCTATAACTCACGGTCCACAAGTCAGATTCGGGAAAAATTTTATATCACCAGAATCGTCTTGATGAGACGAACGCAAGTGATGTTTGTTGAGGCTTTAAGCTAGTTAAGAAGAGTGCAATTTTTAGATCCCACTTCCATAAAGGCACCTTGGATATCGGGTCAAGCATATTAACCTCCTCCTTTTAACCAGTATTTCAGAGGGGATTAGGAGGGGGTGTGTTACAAAATCACACTCAAAGAACTACATTTCAAAATATAGTTTCATGTAATTTGTTTACAACTCTAGATTCCATGAGAAAATCTTATGTGAGATTCACTAATTTCAAAATTTACAAGCACAAATTATAATATTTAATATCTCCACAAAAATTTGTACTTTGCACTTAAACTTTAGATTCCATTTAATTGAAGACCAACATAATTCTAATTAAGGGATTAACAGTTGAGGCATAATAGTTTTACTAAACTCGTTTCTTCCTTTTATTTGACTCGTTTGAGGGTCTTTCGAAGTAGTCTAGCACTTAATCTCTTGTTTTAGTGCTAACAAAACTCTTAACTCAACAAAAAAATGCCTTATTTAATCAAGGAAGAAACCTCAAATTCATAAAAAAATTGTATATGTGAACCACAAATTTTTTAGCCCTTCAATACCTATGGCTTAACTTAAATTCATCATAGGATTGTGGTTGAAACCAAGGGCTAATCTCCTTAGACTCTAAGGCTTCGTGCCCTTGTTGGGAGATATTTTCTCATTATAAACCATTTCTTGAAAATATGAGAATTCATTAATCTAGGGGTGTGATATTTTTTTGAGGTAGGATGTGCTTCTTGAGATATTCTCTTCTATGTCAATGCTTATATTCGAGAAATGGGGAATCGCAATGTTCCAAGTGTGTTGTCCCTTCAGCAAGAGTGGATAATCGGGCATCATTTCAAACTCTAAGGGGGGTCCAAGCCAGATAAGGGTTGGCAAGAGGTGGATTCAATGTTCTAGGGTCCAGATCACACTAGTGGTTTCCAACTTGATTAAGGCCCAAATTAGGCTTGGAAGGATCACTAAACAAAGTCATGGATGTGGTTCCCACTCCTGATATCATTCAACCAACCTTTAATATGTTTATCTAGTGATTCGATTGGTTTGTAGTTAAGCACACCTTGGCTAAGTTGGATGGAGAAGGGTTGGATCTCGTCTATTTATGGGATTCTTTAAAATAAAATCTCATGACTCCATTATTTCACAGGCTTGCCTTAAACTTTGAATATGATCCAAATCTATAGTTTAACCCTTTTGCCTTTGTTTTAATGAAGCTTGTTTGGATTGTGGGCAATGGATCTCAAAGTTAGCTTTCGACTAGTTGTGGGGTTCTAGAACTTCAATCCAAGATTGACCATGTACATAAAACTCGAATTCAATCGACTAAAAAAATAATGAACCATAGAAACAAACAATTAATATGTTGTGGCACAAAAAGGAACCACAAAATTTATTTATTCTACAAAGGAAGATTAAAAGGAATTTTACAACTTCATTCGATCTCCTCTCTCTCTCTCTCTCTTCACACACACACACATTGAAATTTTTATTATTTTTTCCTTTTACATACAAAAGTAACTCTCTTAACTAAATGCCAACAATTTGAGTTTGTTTTTCTAAAAACATGTTATTTTAGCTAACTCTACCTTTTACATAGACAACTAATGACACCTCATTCTAACTACAAATTCTTATGGATATACTTAGAAAATATTATAAAAATAAATAAATTAGGGAACCAACTTCCTTGGTAAATAGAATTTTGACCTAAGGAGGTCAAAGATGAACTTGGCTTGTAGGTTCTCTTGCATCAAACACCCGAGGAAGAAAAGAATTATCCATGAACTTCTCAACACTTGTACCATGCTTGATAATATATCTTGTTGTCATCCATGTAGCATATTCTACTGGTTTTTGTTTCCATTTAATTAAATATTGAAGATACTATTTACGTCTGGTTTTCTTTATTGTTCTTTGACCTAATATTGTTTCAATTTATTTTTGGGTTGTTTTGAGTAATTGTTTCTTCCACTTGTTGGTATAATCCTTATCACTTGCTGGTGCATCTATGACAACATTGTTTGAATCCTTGAAGGCATATAGGTTTTATGCATTGAAATTAATGATATTACAATGTCTTTAGGAAATTCCAATTCATAGGCATTAGAAGAAAATTTTATTAAATTCTACATGGACTAATTTTCTTGAGCTTAAGTTTATTGTATGTCCCCACATGAAATATTTTCTTTCTCAAATATGCTATGACCAAATCGCTAACTTCAAAGTCCAACTATATTCTTTTTATGTCTACTATATGTTTTTATTTGTTCTTGCTTTCCTGCAGTTGTTGTTTAACTCTTTCCTATTACTCCTGCATACTCACTACAAATTCTTCACCATCTGCACTCTTAAGATTTTACTTTCCCAAATTTCTCACTTCATACATTCCCCTTGGGTGCATTCCATACATAATTTGAAATGGATTCATTCCTGTTATTTTGTTAGGTGAGTCATTTTAGGCAAACTCATCTTCAACAAGCACTTGATCCCATTTCTTGGGATGCTCACTTACCAAACTTCTAAAAATGTTTCCTAGAATTATGTTCACCACCTCTTTTTGTCCATCTATCTGTGGGTGGTAGGCTAAAATTTAATTCAAATTTGTTCGTAGTTTCTTCCATAAGGTCCTCTTGAAAGGGCCTACAAATCATATATCTTGATATGAAACATTGGTTCTAGGAAAACCATGCAAGCTCACAGCTTCTTTAAAAAATAAATTTGCAATACTAGTTGAATCATTTGTTTTTGTACAAGGTATAAAATGAGTCATTTTAGAAAACCTATCCACAAACACAAAAATCGAATCACTACCTTTCTATGTTAGAGGTAAACCCAAGACAAGATCCATGCTAATAGAATCCCAAGGCTTATTTTGGTAGTGGCTAGTACAATCCTATATTTTGACTTCTTCCCTTGGCATACTAGCACACTCGACACTTTTCCAAAAAATTATTTAACTCATCTTACATTCCTAGCCAAAATTGAAAAAATTTAGGAAAGCAAAAGTTTTTTCAGTCCCAAAGTGTCTTGAAAATCCTCCAATGTGTTTCTTATTTATCAAATTGGTTCTCATTAAAAAAATTGGTAAGCATGAAATGACTACTGTAAATGATAAATGTGTGATTATATATCGGATTTTTTTTAGATTGAGGAGCGAAAAAACTAGGGTTCGACACAGGAGGTGACATAAACAAGCTAGTAACCATGGAGGGGCAAGGAGGAGGGAGCTCCACTCCCTCCTACAGTAAGGTAGTTTCAAACAGAGGCAGAGCAGTGAATAGAAACAAGCCTCAAATCTCTTCGGAGAACAAGACAAAAATTTATGACACATAGAAGGTGGAAGGCAACAAACTCCATGAAAAGGAAGGGACCCATGAAGAGGTCCGGCAGGAGGAGAAAGTGGAAGACAATGGTCAGGGATCTGAGAATAGAGCCAAGATGGGGCCCTGCAAACCAAATTCCAGCATTAAACCATGGGTAATCCTAAATGATCTAGCTCTGCAAGAGAAAAAATATCATATGACAACATATGTGATCATATGCAAGTTTATGGGCATCTGACCGATGGAGAAAGCACTGTACACTTGGATAAAAAAACACCTGGAAACTGAAAGGAGAGTTAAATATACATCTTGGATCCAAGGGTTTTTTTTATTGTGGTATTCACAAACCTGGAGGACAAGGACAAAATTTTTGAAGGTGGACCATACTTCTATGTGATTGTTGGTCTCTATATGTGACCTTGGACGATGAACTTTGTGCTGGAGCGAGAAACGTTGACATCAGTTCTGGTATGGATTAGACTATACTTCTTACCTTTAGATTATTGGATGCTAGAATATTTAAAAGCTATAGGTAACAAATTAGGTCATTTCATAAATATTTCAGAGGCGACTCTGCGAGGAAAATACACCTCCTTTGCTCACATATGTGTAGAGATGGACTTATCAGGAGCACTTCCAGGTGAAGTCATCCTATAAGTTTATGACAAGGAATGTGTTCATGTAGTTGACTATGAACACATACCATTCAGATGTCGCAAATGTCATGAGCATGGACACCTATTCAAAGACTACCCACTTATTAAAAGGGAGGAACCCTAGAAAACCAAAAAGGGAAAAGACCCTATAGGTTTCACTAAAGTGGGAGGAAAAGGGAAAGGAGGGGGAAAAAGACCCAAAAGATACCTAGTGAAAGCAAAGCACCAAATCGCAACAGTTTTGCATTTTTAGAAGAAGAAATAGAAGAGGAAGGAACACAAAAGAAACCAGAGGACCAGCAAAGCGGGAAAGGACAAGAGGCTAGCATGGAGATCACATGAACAGAATGAACATGAGATAGACCCACTGAGTACCATGGAACTAGAAAGGGACCATGATATGACCCTAAGTAAAAGTGGTACGAAGGACCAAGACTTACAGGAAATCCTTGAGAGGGAGAACCTTGAACTAGAAAAGTTTCTGTAACAAGGAAGCAACAAAGGAATTAACTCTCTACCAAAGGAGAAAGTTGGTAGGGTGCAACAACTATTCCTCAAAAGGTCACATAAAAAAGCTTTAGGAGTCAAAATAGGCCATGATAACCAAGAAAAAAAATGGGTTACATCAATAGGATTAATATTAGGAAAATCCGTCAAAAACCCAGGTAAGAAAAGAGGAAGGAAGAGACAGAAAAAATTGTTGTTAGAATGTGGAAAACTCATGATTGACTCAAGCAAGATGAAAGATCTCTCTAGTTACTCCTTTACAAACCCCCCTCAATGAAGCTCACAACCTGGAACATTAGAGGACTAGGAAGTAGAAGAAAACAAATAAATCTAAGTAACAGAATCAAAGACGAAAAACCAGACATGGTGCTCATACAAGAAACCAAATGTTCAATAGAGATGATCAGAGAAAAGCATAGAAAATGGTTAAGTAAGTATGAGTATCTTGAAGTCAAAGCAACTAAATCAGCTGGAGGAATTCTCACTTTATGGAATCCTCATAAATTGGGTATACTTGATGCGGAGGCATCTAGGCACTACCTTTCTTTGATTATTCAACCTATGGGGGAGAAGGAGTGTTACATGATCACCGATCTCTATGGCCCTCAACTACTAGAAGATAAATTTAGGTTCCTCACCTCTCTGGAGGAAATGAAAAAAAGACACCCAACAATACCCTGGATTCTGGGGGGAGACTTCAATATGATTAAATATCTTACAGAACAAAAAGGGGGAACAAGAACACTTGGTAGAGACTCAATTGCCTTCCAGAACTTCCTCAACAACATGAGACTGGTGGATATGGACACAAGAAATGGAATTTTCACATGGAATAACAAAAGAGGGGGCACTACCCAAGTAGCCTCTGGATTAGACAGATTCATAATTTTAGAAGAGCTTCTGCTCACCAGATGAACCCTAATAGCATTCACCCTCCATTTTGGAGGCTCAGAACATTGGCCCATCCAACTGGAAGCTTCTTTAACTTGTACACCGAGAAACAGACCCTTCAGGTTTGAGAATGTTTGGCTTGTTTGACTTCCTCACAAACATTGAGAAGTGGTGGAAATAAGAGTTACACTACCAAGGCACGAAGATGTTCCTTCTACATATTCAGCTCAAACACATCAAGAGAAAACTCAAAGAATGGAATAAAAATGAGTTTGGAAATATATTCAAAGTTAAAGGAGAAGTGGGAAAGCAATTACAGGAAATTAACCAAATTCTCATCACTGAAGGCTTCACAGAGGAAAGAAAAGAGCTAGTGTCATGCGGAAAGAGTTAATTTTGCGGACAAAACCAACCTCCCTAGAAGCTTAAGGCTTTCTAGTGACAAGCAAGACAATTAAGAACAATCCTTCTCTAAATATGCATTTACCATATAAGAAATCAAGTGTTTAGATCCTACCTGTAGTCCAACGCTGTTGTAGTAGTCCAGCCTCGTCGATCCGGATGAGCCCCTCCTTCTCTCCGAAACCTGCATTCACTAACAATCAAACGATTACATAGAACCTGAATATCTCATAAAATAAAACATATTCAACATACAGACCAAGGAGTATATGAAACAACTCATTAATAACAAATTGTTGAGAAGAATGGACTTATTTGTATTAATAGGAAATAAAAGAAACCATTACAACCTGAGCCTTGGTGTTGTACAGGTCCCTCCCAGGGTCCAGCAAGAGTTTTCCTTTACTTTGATAAGCTCACCCACTTCCAAATGAAACAAGAAAGGATGGGAATCTCTCCTCACAAGCTTCAACAAGGAAGTCCTAATTTCAACAGCATCTACCCTTAGGAATGTTCAGCTTTCAACCTCCCTCCCTCTGGCCCAATGCCTGTATTTATAATGTTCTAGAGGAAGTTAATCAGGTCCACCATCAATGGGAT
>APFE031303305.1:619-14348 GCA_000404065.3 Pinus taeda | reverse complement strand
GATCCCCTGGCTCCTCAACAATAATCTGAGGTTTACCGTTTGTAATACGTGCGTGTGTGGCGTCGTTCCCAACGAGGGAGGATTGATCCCCTCACTGGTTCGGACACGAGCTCGTGCTTCTCCTTTAAGAGGAGCTTTCCCAGAGTATAAATGCAACAGTTGGATTTATCCTATCACAAGATAAGCTTCTTGTTTGGTTTTGCTGTCTTGGAGAGTTAATTACTCTCCTACTCCAAGACACTAGCCTGATCTATATTGGTGCTTCAGAGCCCTAGTAAAAGAAAAGTTACTAAGTTGATTTTACTTTAAGCGTTAATTTATGGCTTTTCTTTAAGACAAAAGGTAGTGGAGATGAAACTGATGGTGGTAGACTCGACTCAAATCCACTAAAAAGATGCACTTAGGATGATTTACACTACTTTTCGTTTTCAATGAATTCCCTAGCTAAGAGAGTTGGAAAATGCAAAATTGATAAAAGCAACTTTCTTAATAGACAATCAAAGAAACAATCTCTTTATCTTTTCAAGCATACAACACATGACCACTCATTACTTGCACGGAAATTCCTTTCTCTTTCAAAAACTTCAAATGCTATTTAAAACAAACTTTCAAAGGAGATGTTTTTGTATTTTTCTATTTAACAAAGCATATAAAACTATTTTAACAAAATCAATTTCAAAATTTATGAAAATCTATAAAACTCACTCAAAAGCAAATCAAAAGGAAATTTACCTAAAAGCAAATCTAACGAGGCAAAAGCCTACTAAGATGATTCCAGGTTGTTTTACTCGGTAATATCAAACCAAGGACCAGTTCATGCAGAATCATAAACCAGTCAAAAACAAAAATCAAACTTTTTTGTTCTTTTCTTAAGAATGAAATTCATAACTCAATCAACAAGCTTTTTCGAAATTCCGCAAAGAGACAACACAAAGGTAGGTTTCTCACATAGGTAGACTTTATGACAGGTCCGACTCCTAAGAAGACTGATAAAACCAGAGAGATCCAAGGTTTCACAACTTCTAAAGCTAAAGTCACTACAGGACCAATGCAAAAATCAAACCCTGGGGCTAGAACTTCTATGAATTTCACTAAAACTTTTGACGCTAACGAAACAAGTTCAGGTGAAGATCTCTGACAGATAACTAGTGGATCTGGGCAGTAAAAACTAATTAAAGACAAAATATAAGAGGAAAAATGGAAAAAAATTGAAAATTTCTCAATTTTTGACAGGGTACGCAGGCAACTTGTTCAGACAGGTGCGTGCCCGCTCTGTGCACAAAGCTGCAGGGCGTACAGGTACGCACTGTGCTCAACGCAGAGGGTGCGTACTACTGGAAAAACCAAGAAAAACTAAAATCTACTTTAACCCTAAGCTAGCCCACCCAAATACACAGTCAAACAGCCAAAAACCAGAAAACAAATGACTTTTCTCAGATCAAAGTTTCACACAAAGGAAAAATCATTCACATCAATGGAGTTCCCCAGTGGAGTCGCCATTTTGTCGTGCGGAAAGAGTTAATTTTGCGGACAAAACCAACTTCCCTAGAAGCTTAAGGCTTTCTAGTGACAAACAAGACAATTAAGAACAATCCTTCTCTAAATATGCATTTACCATATAAGAAATCAAGTGTTTAGATCCTACCTGTAGTCCAATGTTGTTGTAGTAGTCCAGCCTCGTCGATCCAGATGAGCTCCTCCTCCTCTCTGAAACCTGCATTCACTAACAACCAAACAATTAAATAGCACCTGAATATCTCATAAAATAAAACATATTTAACATACAGACCAAGGAGTATATGAAACAACTCATAAATAACAAATTGTTGAGAAGAATGGACTTATTTGTATTAATAGGAAACAAAAGAAACCATTACAACCTGAGCCTTGGTGTTGTACAGGTCCCTCCCAGGGTCCAGCAAGAGTTCTCCTTTACTTTGATAAGCTCACCCACTTCCAAATGAAACAAGAAAGGATGGGAATCTCATCTCACAAGCTTCTACAAGGAAGTCCTAATTCCAGCAACATCTACCCTTTGGAATATTCAGCTTTCAACCTCCCTCCTTCTGGCCAAATGCCTGTATTTATAATGCTCTAGAGGAAGTTAATCAGGTCCACCATCAATGGGATAAGCCCCTCTTTGGATGGGGTAGCTCCTCTCTTGATGGGATAAGTTCCTCTTTCATAGGGATACATGAACCATCTGGAGGCGCTCAATACACGTCAAACAAGCTTCTAGAATGCTCTAGAAATGACCACAAGTAACTTTTTTTAAGATGAAACTCACGCCTTTTGACCTTTACAGGAGTACGCACCCATCCCTTTACATACAGAGCGTACAAGTACGCAGGTATTGTGAACTGGGGTTGCGTACACGCAGGTAAGGTTGAGAGAAACTGCGTACCCAGAGATAAATAGATTTTTAAAGACTTTATCTCTTTCTTGAAGTTTGACATGGAGAGAAGAGGTATGAGACTTGCCAAGGAGGATAGTATGACAATTGATGGAGCCATACTAACTGCAAATAGTCATGGTGACAAATTTTAGTGTAACAGCTAGCAAACTCACTACAACAAATATGGAACAACAGATGTCTCGAAGAGGAAATTTTTTGGAGACAGAAATCCAGAGTACAATGGATTAAGGAAGGGGAGAGAAACACCAAATTATTTCACAAATCCACCATAGCACATAGGAATAACAATAGGATTTTGAAACTCACAAATCCTCAAGGAACAAAGAAAAATACTCATGAGGAAATGGAAGATGTACTAGTCCAGCATTTTCAAAGCATTATTGAGAAAACCATAGCAGATAGATCCCAATTCACGAAAATATTTACTCAGTCCATTCCTAAACTGGTTTCCAGGGAAGACAATTATAATCTCAACAAGCCAGTAACAGAGGAAGAGGTCAATGCAGTTATCAAAGAAATGCATAATGGAAAAGCTCCTGGCCCAGATAGTTTCAATGCGGACTTCTTCAAAATATGTTGGAAGATTGTCAAACAAGACATTTTGGAGGTAGTGGAGGACTTGAGAAACTCTAAATCGGTTTTGAGGGCGCTTAATGAATCCTTCATTACCTTAATCCCCAAACAGGAAAAAGCCACCTCTCCTGACAGATTCAGACCCATAGCATTATGCAATGTCGTGTAAAAAATCATTTCCAAAGTCATTGCCAACATACTCAAACCCCTCCTCCCAACTCTGGTGTCAGAGGAGCAAACGGGCTATGTGGAAGGAAGGAAAATTCTCAATAACATCATTCAAGCTCATGAAGTACATTCCCTCAAAACCAATAAGCAAACGGGAATGATAATACAAATAGACATAGTGAAAGCTTATGATAAACTAAGTTGGGCTTACATCAGGGATGTTCTCAAAACATTTGGCTTTGACCACAATTGGATAAGGTCAGTCATGGCTCTTGTCACCACTACCAGTTGTTCAATTCTTCTCAACGACTCTCCATCTAGAACCTTCAAGCCTTCAAGAGGTCTCAATCAAGGAGATCCTCTCTCCCCATTCCTCTTCATTCTCATGGTGGAACGGTTGGGAAGAGCGATCATTGTTGCCAAGGAGGAAGGAAGAATACAGGGACTGAGACTCACACAGAATGGAGACACTGTGACTCATCAACAATTTGTGGATGATACCATGCTGCATGGCATACCAAAAGTCAAGGAAGCCAGAGCGTTCAAGCAAATTTTGTATGAGTTTGCAATGGTAGCTGGGACTGAGGTAAGTCTCACAAAATCAAATATCTTCTTTTTTAATGCTGATATTTCTATTCAAATAAATCTTTCCAGAATTCTAGGCTTTCAAAGAGATTCACTACCCTCAAAGTACTTGGGAGTTCCCCTCACTGACAAACCACTGAACAAGGACATCTGGGAGTCTGTAACAAATAAATTGAAAGGCAAGGTAAGCAAGTGGACAAGCAGAGCCTTGAACCTAGTAGGAAGATTGGTCCTCACCAAGGCGATACTACAAACTATCCCAATCTACTTGATGTCAGCCCTTCCGACACCAATAGGAGTCCTTCAGCAAATCAGAAATATTCAAAGAGACTCTCTGGGGAAAAGGGGAAGAGAAGAAGAAATGGGCTCTAGTAGCTTGGGACAATATCTGCAAACCAAAATCCCATGGTGGTTTGGGTCTACATGACCTAGATATTCTAGACAAAGTTCTAGGAGCAAAACTGTGGTGGAGATGGCTAAAGGAAATACGATAACCCTGGGCGAAACTCTGGAAACAAAAATATGCAATGAACTGGCAAGAAACAGACTTCATAAGAATGGCAGGACACATAAAAGGTTCCTATATTTGGAACAAGGCCTAGGAGAATAGAGCTTTAGTACAAAAACATAGCTTCTAGGAGATCGGGAATGGAAATCTTGCCTGGTTCTGGGAGGACAACTGGCAACAGGAAGGTAACCTTAGCAGAGAGGAATTAGCAAGCATTCAAACTGATACCATTAACAAAGAATTAAAGAAAGTAAGTGACTATTGGGATTAGTCAAGGGATAATGGAAAATGGAGAATTTGGAAGCTACCAGACTACAGTGAGATGACCCTGCTGAAAACTCAAGCTAAAGCTCTGGAAGCTATTATGGAAAAGAGACAAATTTTGATCTCAACTTCAGATGACTTGCTAAGATGGGGCAGAAATAATGAGGGTGTTTTCAATCTCAAAGAATCCAAAAGAATAGCCATAGGTCTTAACTTTCCAAACACTGACAAGACATGGAAAGACCTATGGAATAATCCACATTGGATGAAGATCAAACTGTTTAGGTGGTTGGTTCAACAAGACAAGATTCTAACTTGGGAGAATCTCAGAAAGAGAGGTTTTGCTGGCCCCTCAAGATGTCACCTATGCGCCCAGTAGGAAGAAACCAGAAATCATCTTCTCAATCTCTGCTCCTTCACCTCAACCCTATGGAACTGAGTAGTAGATGTCTTCAAGCAGACTGATAAGAATGAAAATAATATCACTGTTACGTTGAAAAATTGGAGAAGAGATTTCTCGGACAAAGAAATAGTTAACATAGCCTGGGCTTTGATTCCAGGTTTCTTGATCTGGAATGTTTGGAAAGAGCACAACAACAGGATCTTGAAAGACAAAAATGGCCCAGTTAGAAGCATCATAGCGCTAATCCTAAAACATCTTGAGGAGATGGTCAACACCCTTGGGGGATTTTCTATAGGAAAGCACACGGGCCACAGAGAGGCTTGCATTCTGGAAAGGTTGGAACTTTAGAGACCTATCCCTCAGATTCTAAATCATACCACAAGTCATACTTTAGAGGGGAAGGCTTTCTGGCAACCCCCTTCACAGGGATTTTAAAATTCAACATAGATGGAGCATCAAAAGGTAACCCTAGAGACGCTGGTTATGGAGGAGTCATAAGAGATGAGGAGGGCAACATAAAAGTCATCTTTCACAGTCATCTAGGAAAAGCCACCAACAATATGGCTGAACTCATGGCTATGGAGCAATGCTTGGAGATTCTAATAGAGCACAATACACGTAATGTTATCATCGAGGCTGACTCGGAATTAGTCATCAATTCGGTCAAGCGGATAGGCATAGGAACAACACCAGATAAAATCTCAAGCCACTGGAGGCTTCTACAAGTCTATCACAAAATTCAATCACACCTAATAATTCTAAGAACTCTAAGTTTTTTGCATGTTTGCAGGGAATCCAACAGAGTAGTAGACTAGCTAACCAATGAGGGGGTAAGATACACACGAGATAACATGTGTTGCAAGTGGGAGGAGGTTCCAAACAGCCAAATGCGTGAAGTCTATTCATCTAGGGCCCTCACAGACATGAAGAAATACCAGAATAGATAAGGCAACCGACTTTCACCTTTCACCAATGAAGAATATGAGTATCCTAGGAATATACACAGAGTTTAGGAACTTGTGGGTCTCAAAGGAGATCACCAGAGTGTGCCTTTGCATTGGTGCTAATGGAAGCTTGGCCAGAGAATGGGTAACCAGGAACACGGCTACAATCAATCCCAAAAGATGGCTCAGAGGCAAGGAGGGTAGTAGACACAGATTCTTTGTGGCTTGGTGCCATCATAGGTCAAAGCGGTTTCTAGGTCCTTGGGTACCCTCAAATCCTAAAATGGTCTTCAAGAAAAACAGACGATGCCACTCATAGTCCATCACGTGGCTCTGTGAGAAGAGGGATTACCACCCTTATCGGGTGGATATCACTCCTGTTACTTCTCTGCCCGATACTGGCCTTGACCATGGGATCATGGAGTTGGAAATTAAAGGCTACAGGCCATCAAGCAGGTTGGTGGGTCCAGGAGATAGTCAGTGGGAATCAAAACAGCTTCTAGTTTACCACCCTTTTCGAGTGCCCTCTAATCCAAAAGTGGTATCTATGAATTGCACGTGATGTCGATCAACTATCAACACGTGGCTTGGGGTGGAGAGAGAATACCACCCTCATCGGGCGGGTATTCCTCGAGCTTTTGCTCCGTCCAAAATGGACATGGGCCGTTTGATCATGAGGGAGCAGATCGACTACCATAAACGGTCGAGCAGGTTAGTGGGTCTGGGAGAGAGTCAGTGGGAGTCAAAATAGCTTCCAGTTTACCACTCTTTTCGGGTGTCCTCTGAACCAAAAGTGGTATCTATGAATTGCACGCGATGCCACTCAACTGTCAACACGTGGCTTGGGGTGGAGAGAGAATACCGCCCCTATTGGGTGGGTATTCCTTGAGCTTTTGCTCCGTCCAATATGGCCATGGGCCATTCGATCATGAGGGAGCAGATCGATGGCTATAAACGGTCGAGCAGGTTAGTGGGTCTGTGAGAAAGTCAGTGGAACCGAAATCTTTTTGATAATGTATTTGTTTCCCTCTTAAGTCTGCCTAATGGTTCATTGTTAGAGGCAGTTGAAACAAGTTCTCATCCGTTGGATCAGGAAGCGAAAAATCTATAGTTAAAGTACAACGAGCATGTCAGTGGGTCCGAGTTAAAATCAACGGACCCGAAATCTCTTGGATACAATCTCTATTCCATCTTTCAGTCCACTAAACGTTTTTTTGAGGCATTTTTTTTGTACGGGCATTAAGTGTTGATTTATTTCTTCCCTTTGTTGGAGGAACTGCTTCCTCTTAACGCTTGTTGTAACTTATGTAACATATTTTCAGTCACAAGTTAATAGAAGGTCCAACTCTTGCTTTAGCAAGAAAAAAGAAAAAATGGGTAAGCAAAGCTTACTATATTTGAACAAAAAACCTCTTGTATCATATAGCTTGACCACTAAGTTATGTTTAAACTTTCTAGATTCTCATATGCTTCCTTGAAATCTACCTCATTCTTGTACATCTCCTTCAATTCATCTAATCCTAATACATTCACTTGAAATTCTTATAAAATTAAAATAATTCTACTTAAGGCATCAACTACTTTATTTGATGAACCACTGGTGTGTTTTATCATAAAGGTAAAACTTCGTAGAAATTCAATATATTTTACATGCCTTTGATTTAACTTTGGTTGGTTGTTAATAAATCACGTAGCATGGTTATAAATGTACAAAACAAATTCCTTGGGAAAAAGGTAATGCCTCCATTTCTTCAAAGCATGAACTATACCATAAAATATGTATCAAAGGAAGAGTACGTATGTTTTGCTTGATTTAACTTCTTGTTGAAAAAAAAATTGGTTTCCCTTCCTGACTTATAAATAAATAAATAAATATATACTTCTATATTATATATATATATATATATATATATATATATATGTATGTATGTATTATTGTATGTATTATGTATGTATGTATTATGGTATGTATGATATGTATTGTGTATGTATGTAGGTTATGTATGTATGGTAGGGCCAAAACAAGTTGCCCTATGATCTTTTGCTTCAACAATTTAAAATTCCTATTTGTTGCTACAATCCACTTGAATGGTTGATTACTTTATTTGATGGATTCCACAATAAGTGTGCAAAGGCTACTAAATTTTTTAATGAACGTTCTATAAAAACTTACAATACTGTGGAAACTTCTTACTTCAAAAATATTCTTTGGAACATGTCACTCAATAATCACTTAAACCTTTTTTGGATCCATTTTTAAACCATCCTCGGAAATGACAAGCTTAAATAGAATAATTTCCTTTTCATAAAAATACACTTTTTCAAATTAATCACCAAATTTTCCTACTACAAGGTTCTTAAAACTAATATGAGATGTCTCATATGCTCTTACTTTGTTTGGTGGTTCACTAAAATGCCATCCAAATAAACAATAACAAACTTACATGTAAACCCCTTTAAGACATTGTCATTACCATCATGAAAGTATTGGTTGTGTTAATAGCACCAAAAGGCATCACTAACCACTCATATAGTCCACCGTTGGTCTTAAAAGTTGTTTTCCACTTGTCCCCTTCTCTTATTTGGATTTGGTGGTACCCACTCTTTAAATCAATTTTAGAAAAATATCTAGCACCACTTAAGGAATCATCAAGTCATCAATACATGGAAGAGGAAAAATGTACCTAATTATTATTTTATTGATGGCTCTTGAGTGAGTGCACATCCTCCATCCACCATCCTTCTTTGGACTAAAGACTATTGGAACAATACCCAGACAAGCTTTCTCTAATAAGACCTTTATCTAATAGTTCTTGCACTTGCTTCTTTATCTCTTCATTCTCTTGAGGAGTCATTCTGTAGGCTATCTTGTTTGGAAAATTTTCTCTCGGAATTAAATCTATATGATGACTGACACTTCGAACAAGGGGTAACTTACTTGGTAATTCATCCACAATTATATTAGCAAAATAATCTAGCATAACTGTTATTTCACCAGGAAAATCATCTAGACTAGTTGCATCGAGAGGCGCTCTACAACCTAGCATGTGAGAGATGTTGTCACATAATGTTACATTAAAGAAAATAATATAATCACATTAAAAAAATTGTTAATAACAAAAAAAACTTTCAATATAAAACATAAATATTAATTCAAAAAATATTTCAATGTCAACCGTATATAATCCACTCCAATGTCCACCCTAAATAACACATTACATCAACTTTATACATAGAGAGGTAAAGTAATTAATAGCAAAATTAATCTAATTCCATCCATAAGTGATTTCTACATTTTAATATGAGGGAGGTTTGTAATTCCGTCATTATTCAAGTGGAAAATTACACATGACATTTAAAACAATATTTGATATTACAACCTACTTTGAAAAATATATGAATTCATTATATCTTAAACATGGAATTTATATATATATCAATTAGTGTAATGTTTCTAATGAAAAACATTTCATATATTTTTTACTTTTGTTGTAATATTTCAATTTTCATTTAAGTAATATAATTTTGTATCAACTTTATATATAAAGATAAAGAAATTGAATGTAAAAAAATGCTTATATTTTTACTTTTGCAATATGGGTCAAGTGTGTAATACCTCCATTATCCAATGTGTGCTTTGAATAAAATATTTGAACCTCCCTATTAACTAATATTTCAATATCAACTTTATACATACATATATAAAAAAAAGAAAGGAAAAAAGTATTTTAATATTGACAATAAATAAAATATTCCAATGCCACCTTCAATGCTTAATATGGATTTGACATGTAATATTTTACAATAATTTTAATAACAAAAACAAGAACAAAAACAAATGTGTGTATGTATATGAGGGAGACTAATTTCCAGTAAAAGGAGACTCTATTTACAAATATTTCAATGTCAATTATGTATAGAGAAATTAAAAAAATGATGGTTGAAACATTTTATCAATGTTTTTCTCAAAATGAAAGAGATGTGTTATTCTTTTTATGCTGAGTAAGGAGTTGACACCTGGTGGGTGTCTGTGTGGGTGTGTGTGTGTCTATATATATATATATATATATATAAAGAACTAACAATGGTCCATATTAGTTTGGATCTATCAAGTGTCCAGAGAGATTAAAACTCTTGAGGTGCAAACATTTTATCAAGTTTTGCACTCTAAAAGGAGCTTGAGCCTTAAGAATTTGATCCCTCTCGGCGCTTGGTAGATCCAAACTAAGATGGATCTATGTTGGTATTATTAAGAATTACCTTAGGTTTACTTAAGAAAAAATGTAATTCTTCCTTCTTAACCTCTTGTATTAGCTCCTTGCCACTCATCAATAATACACTAGGACCACCTTCCTCTTTGACTCCTTCATTTGGAAAAGGCAACAATGTATGTTTCTAACCATCCTTTTCAAGGGTATATGTGTTCCTTCTGCCATCATGGATAACTTTCTGATCAAATTTCCATGGCTTTCCCAACAAGATATGGAAGACATCCATAGGAATCACATCACATAATATTTCACCTTTATATCTCCCAATCTAAAATTGTACTTTACACTATTCATTTACTAAGATTTGATGACCCTTTTGCAACCAAGACACACTATAAAGAGTAGGATGTGTGTCCTCTTTAAATCTAGCTTCTCTACCATATCTATAGAAACAAGATTGTATGTAATATGACTATCAATCACAAGCTTACAATAGTTAGCTTTTGACTTACATGTGGTCTTGGACAAACATTTCCTTTGAGTTGACTCCTTATATTATTTTTCTGATTTAATAAAAACTATTTTCATTAGTAACGATCCTCTTACTTTAGGAACTTATTCATTCGTTATTGTATATGCACCTTCTTCTCTAGCTTCTGCAACATATTCACCTGTCTAACCTATTGGACTAATTTTTGGGCATTCCTAAGACATGTGTCCCAGTTTTCCACACTTATAATATATGGGTTGGAAATCTATACCATTCCCTCTGCCTCTGCCTCTAAAAAATACCTTCCTCCTCTGAAATCGCCTCCTCTTGGTAAACTTCCACTAGAACTTCCACTCACTTCTTTTGTAGATTGAAATATTTCTATGTTCCCTACTTATCCTTTGCCTCTTGTAGGGCTTCTTCATCTGTTCTTTTGACTTTTCTTCCTACTGATATTTTCTTCTACCTTTAAAGCAGCTTGATAGGCATCTTCTATTGTCTTCAAGGATAAGAGATTTATCTCATCTTAAATCTCAAATGTCAGACCATTAATTTATCTTAAAACTTTCTCACTGTCCTCCTCTACATGACCAACTCTAATATTCAACCTATAACATGCTTTAGTGCATTCTTTAACTGTCATAGATTTTTTCTAAGGTTCCGGAATTGTCTAAATATATTGAGTTGATAATGCTTGGGCATAAATTTGCCTTTAAATTTTCCCACCATTTTGTCCATCCTTTGATTCTGGATTTTCCTTTCTTCTTTCATTCTTCTTGGACTTCATCCAGCCACATGGCTGCATGTCCTTTCAGTCCTATAATTGCAAAGTTCACCTTTTTCTCCTCATTAAATTCTTCATAATCAAAGTACTTAATATCCATAGCATTGATCCAATCAATTAAGTCATCAATGTTCAAGTTACTTTCATAGACATGTACCACCATCTTTCATCTCAAAATAGTTTGGCTATCATCTTCACTATTTTTTCTTCTATAGATGCTTCTCCTTCTTCCTCATTGGAAGATTCTTCTACCTCATTGGCATTTCCCATGTCATCTCCTCTTCTCTGGGTAGTTTTCATCGCCTCTAATCTATGTTGAATGCGTATTGTATCTATTTGTAAAGCTACATTAGCTACAGGTATTCCTCTGCTTGCAGCATGAGATGCTCCTCTAGCTCCTCCTCTTTTCTTATCTGCCATTTTTTATAGCAAAACTATGCTATGTTGAAATACCAACATTTGATGCCAAATAGTCTTATTGAACTCATTTTTTCCCTTTGGTCTTACTCATTTGAGGGTCTTTTGCAATGGACTGGTACTTAATCTCATGTTTTACCGTTGATAGCACTCTTAACCCAACAAAAAAACCCCTTTTTGGATCAATGTGGAAGCCTCAAATTTCATCGAAATTTTGAATATGCGAACCTCAAATTTGTTATCCCTTCATCACCTAAGGCTTAACTTAAACTCATCATAGGACTATGGTCGAAACCAAGGGCTAAGCTCCTTAGGTGCTAAGGCTTGGCACCATTAGCAAGAGGATTTTTCCCATCATAAATCATTTCTCAAAAATCCAAGGGTTTGTTGATCCAGGGGTGTAATATATTTTTGAGGCCAGATGTGCTTCCCAGTCAAAAGCTCTTTCCTATTGGCGCTTATATTTAAGATTCAAGGGATAAGGATGTTCCAAGTGCATTAGCCCTTCAACAAGAGTGGCTGATTAGATATCATTTCAAACTACAAGGTGTGGTTCATGCCGAATAAGGATTCATTGGAGGTGGATTCTGTTATCACTCAGGTTGTTCCCTGCTTCCTAAAGGGAATACGGCCGAGGTAACCACTGACCAATATTTTAGCTACAGGTCCTAGCCTACCTGCAACCAGAGAGGGCTCTCTCTTATATTTGCTTTGTTTGATGATGTTTTAGGTAGTTAGGGTGTACTGTTTTGTTTGAATTTGGTGGGTTGGTGAATCCAGACAGAACTGAAATATAGATCATGGAACAGTTTGGTCCATTGGGCAATGGAGTTGAGGTATTGTGTTGCTAAAGTAGGTTTATGAAGGCAGAGTGTTGCTGCAGAGCCAGATAGGCATATGTGAAGCAATTTACCATATTTTTTTATGAAATTATGGAATTAGTGAGTGAAAGGCAGTTAAGAATCTTTCACTATGCTAACAAAGAAAAAATGAAAGTATTGCTTAAGAGCAGTTAAGAATTCTTTAAACAATATTCACCATGACATAATTAGTTTAGACATGAGCAATCAAGAATTCATATCCATGGCTAATCCAGAAGAAAACATATTTAGAAATAGAGATTGAGCATAGGGTGTTCAAAACAAATCCTAGGCTATTATTTTTCTCTATTTACTAAGATTACGAAAACATAAGAATTATGGAATACACAGAAAACACATACACAGTTCAGAGAAACTTATTGCTCCAACAAATGACACAGGAATTTTGCAACAAAACAGAGCTATTCATTTCCATCTTCAGACAGCATAGGAACCAGAAATCTCCACCAGCAATTTGTATTATCAAAATGTCTCAAATATACAATAGAGCTCTTCGGAAAGAATTACACTACAACCGACCCTCAATACGCTATCTGAGGGGATATATATACAAAATAGGGTACAAAATATCTCAATAGAGAGTTATTGTGCAATAAATTGCACCACCAACTCTCTTACAAAAAGTAAATGAAAAACATAACTACAGCATTTAATGCTGAGATGGCAGCTATCTCTCTGTTAGACAGCTTTTGACTTTATGACTCAGGAAAGTGGGTTGTAGCTGTGCCTTTAACTCTGCGTGAATTGAGCCTGCTGTCTGGGTGCGTTGGTGAGTCACTTGCACGGATGCTCCCCATGACACCTGTGTGCTGATCTGTCTGCTGACCTGTACCGTGACCGAGACTTGGTTTTTCTCAAAAAGGAATAATCATAGTGGCATTATCTGGGCAAAATTTCTAGCATTGCTTGCCACCAATCAGCTGGAGGTAGTTGATGCCTCCTTACTTTCACTAGTGTTTCATCTGCCTCTGTATATATGTAGAAGTTTGGAGGCACCTCAAACAGATGATTTATCTCATGTTCAATAAAAAACAGATTTTCTAACTTGTCATACAGAGACTGCCCAGAGGGAGGCCCTGCTTCTT
>APFE031303301.1:445832-513735 GCA_000404065.3 Pinus taeda | reverse complement strand
GAAAATACGCACCACTGTCCAAGAACCATACCGATCCCATCACACTTGATACCAAGCATGCGATCAGCGAAAAATCCAGCTCAAACTGCGAGGCTAAGGCCTCTCCCGCTACAGATCTAGCAGCTTGCTTATTTTTCTTCTTCTGCGGACAATTCATGGCATAGTGTCTATGCTGGTGACAGTGAAAGCACTTCACCTTAGACATGTCCTGCTTCTTGCCTTTCACATCGGAATGATAAGCTTTCTTGTTCTTCCCCTTCTTTGCTTTGGCAGCCAAAGCGCAATTTTCTTCATTAGGTGCCTTTGATGAAGATTCGTCCCTGGTATTCCGCCTAATCTCCTCTTGCACAAGATCTGACCAAAGTCTCTCCCATCTTGGCAATTTCTCCCAACCATTGACAGAGTCCTGATAGGAATGCCAACTCTTCAGAAGACCAAGTAGAGCCAAGATCACCAAGTCCTCATCATCGACAGTCACCCCCACACTTCCCAGCTCATCCCGACATTGGGTGAACTTCATGAGATACTTGGGCATACTGTCGCCTTTCTCACACTTTATGTTTCTGAGTTTATCCTTGAGTGCTAACTTCCTCTGGTCACTCTTGCTTTGGTATAGATCTATCAACGCTTTCCACATCAAGTATGGAGTAGCCTTTCCATGGAGGCTGGACACAATGTGATCCCTCACGCCCTCCAACATAATCCTTCGACACTTTGTTGTCTTCTTTTTCCAATCCGCGACTTGAGCAGCATCAGTAGGTTTTGGGACATCTGCATCTATGAACTCCTTCAACCCATTATCATCTAACACCACCACCATCCTGTCCTTCCATGCAATATAGTTCGTGCTGCCCTCAAGGGCATACTCCAATCGCAATCCGTTAAAAGACATTTCAACTTTGACAGCAAGAAAACACTGCTGCAAATTCGAATTCCACCAGCTCAAAACTCAAGCACTTCCAATCTAAAATTCGTGAGAACGAAGTATTTCTTGTTGAAGTATTTCTTGTACAGAGATCGACTGTATGGGCACCGGATATCTCACCTTCCAAAAGAAGGATGAATCCAGAGGCTACCTGGCCCGATTACAGACTCTGCCTGAAGAAATAAAACGTAAACACTTTCTGAATAATAGATCCGATGATCAATCCTCGCTTTGATATCATGTAGAAATCTCTTCTACAAATCAACCTGCTCCGATACCATGTAGAAATTTTATGAATAATATGACACTTATTCAACCGAGATTATCTTGATTATACACTATTGTGGAATGCATTCATAATACATAATCTCATCTACGTCGATCATCAATTTAACAGTATTCAGAAACATACACATGCGCACATTGAAGCATCAATCGCACATATCAACACAGTATGTACCCGAGGAAAGAATAAAGCTAAAAACCCCACAACTATCTGTATATTATATTGATTGAGATCATGTAACAATACATAGTACAATACTCCTCACAAGTACTTAGTACTATCTCCACCTGTTACACACAAACTAGCTCAGATCTGAATCAATCACTGGCTCAAATCTCCTCCGCTACTTGCCTGCCTCCACTGTGTAATCCTGCATAGAGAATGGATGAGAATGGCTGAACCATTTACGTGTTTCCCTTGTATAACACTACACAATATTCATTGGCAACTCAATCCCACTGATTGTGAAAATCACGTGCACAACTATAGTCACAACTGACAGCTGTCTTGCCCTTTCACTTACCTCTAACACTTGTCTCCACTGAACTGTCCATGCACTGAGTTAATTGATGTATTATTCAGCTGCTTTATGAGTTAATAATTAGTGAATTAATTAATAACTAATTCACACCACTCAACATTAGTTTATTTGCCAGTTAGACTAACTACAACTAGTTCAACTAAGTCAAACTGAACACAACTCCATCAACTCCTGATCCAACTCCACAGAACTCAATCACTGAAGTCCTAACTAAAGTCCTCCATGCAATAGCTCAAGTTAAACCAATAGGAACACACGTATTTCCTTCTGGCAGCTGCATGTGCCACATCCGTAGCTCGAACTGAAGTGCTCCAAGAGAATAAGATAATGTTTATAGTCCAAATATTATTAAGAGCTAATAATATTCGAATTTTCTATTTTTACCCTGACAGTCTAAAAATAGACTCCGCCCATATGTCTAAAAATAGAAGTCCATCTATTTTTACCAACTTAACCAATCATCGACAAATAGCATCCTGCAACTCATAGACCATGATCCATATGTCTAAAAATAGACTTTGCGCCAAAAATAGCCAGCGGGCCCACTTAGTGAAGGCGACTTCTTTCCACTAAGCTCCATCATCTTGGTGCATTCTCAACAATATCGCTATTGACCATTAGATCAATGTTCTGCAATCGCTGTTCAATTGCTATTCAATTTCTCTTCAGTTGATCTCCTATGTCATTTTTGGTATGGCTTGGGCCTGAGCAGACCCGAAAGTTTATCAACACGAGTTTAAATTTAGTTGGGTTGCCGAGGATGGATGGAGATCACACGACAGTTGTTGATCCTATGGAGTGAAATCAACGGTGGAGATTGAATGCGATACGGTAAGCATCGGTAAATGTGCAAAGGCCGAGGGAAGATGAAAAGGCAAGGTTAAGTGCGGTTTATGTTATATTTCTATTAAAGGAGAATTATAATAGAAATAAAGCAGGATTAATGAATTAAAAGGCTAAATTGAGTTTAACCAAGTCTGGGTCCATGGTGTGGTTAACGTTGAGTTAAACTGAGACTAGTATAAGAGGGTATGTTTAATATGCGCAGGGCATAAAGATGAAATAAAGTTTATGAAGGTTTGACTAGGCAGGGTAATTGAAATTCTGGGACAAATGAGATTATGCATTTTATATGCATACTGTGGGTATTGCAGGTTTTTCCTATGTCATTTACAATTTTTATAAAGATTATGTATAAACCAAATGCATGCACTCCTAAGGTTTACAATTTTTATAATAATATAAGATCACTATTCTTAAAATTATTCTACATCCCTTGATAAATCTAGTGGGTAGAGTTTGCGGGATTAATGAATTAAAAGGCTAAATCGAGTTTAACCAAGTCTGAGTCCATGGTGTGGTTAATGTTGAAATAAACCGAGACCAGTGTAAGAGGGTATGGTTAATATGCAAGGGGCATAAAGATTAAATAAAGTTTATGAAGGTTTGACTAAGCAGGGTAATTAAAATTCTGGGACAAATGAGATTATGCATTTTATATGCATACTGTGGGTATTGCAAGTTTTTCCTGCATCACTTACAATTTTTTTTATAAAGATTAAGTATAAGCCATATCCATGCACTCCTGAGGTTTATAATTTTTATAATAATATAAGATCACTATTCTTAAAATTCTTCTACATCCGTTGATCCGGTTTATGTCTCATCAATTATGTACATGCCAAATCCATGCACTCTTCAGGTTCTTATGTTTTGTTTATAGGTCAAATGTACGGTTTATGTCTCATCAATTATGTACATGCCAAATCCATGCACTCTTCAGGTTCTTATGTTTTTTTTATAGGTCAAATGTACATGTATTCTTAAGGTTCTTATGTTTTGTTTATAGGTCAAATGTAATGGCTACTGGCTACTAGGTTTCCCCATGTCTTGCCTATGTTTCAAGTCTTTGTCTCCCTTTATCTACATCAAATCCCTTTAAGTCTTTGTCTCCCTTTATCTACATCAAATCCCTTTACTCTTAAGGGTTAAACACTCAAGCGTTACGTCTATTTACGTCTATATATAATACTTTTACCTTTAGGATTATTTCTCGTTATACCTAGATCAAATCCATTTATAAGTACCCTTTACTCTTAAGGGTTAAAGACTCGAGGGTTATGTCTATACTTTTACCTTTAGGATTATGTCTCGTTATACCTAGATCAAATCCATTTATAAGTATACCTAGATCAAATCCATTTATAAGTATTGATTATCTCCTAGGTTTCAAGTCTTCATCTCCCTTTATCTACATCAAATCCCTTTACTCTTAAGGGTCCCTTTATCTACATCAAATCCCTTTACCCTTAAGGGTTAAAGACGTGAGGGTTATGTCTATATCAAATACACTTAAGGGTTAAACACTTGAGGGTTATGTCTATATCAAATATATCGAATACTCTTAAGGGTTAAACGAGGGTTATGTCTATATCAAGTTAAACACTTGAGGGTTATGTCTATATCAAATACCTTTGCCCTTTAGGATTATCTCTCTCATACCTACATCAAATTCATTTATAAGTAATGATTATCTCCTAAATTTTAACACTAAGGGCTATGTCTAATGATTATCTCCTAGGTTTAACACAAGGGTTATGTCTATGTCAAATACCCTTATTTATAAGTAATGATTATCTTCTAAATTTTAACACTAAGGGCTATGTCTAATGATTATCTCCTAGGTTTAACACAAGGGTTATGTCTACGTCAAATACCCTTTGAAGATTATGTCATTATGTCTCGTTATACCTGGATCAATTCCATTTATCTCCCTTTATCTACATCAAATCCCTTTACTCTTTATCTCCCTTTATCTACATCAAATCCCTTTACTCTTAAGGGTTAAATACTGGGTTATGTCTACTTATCTTTACCCTTTGAAGATTATGTCATTATGTCTCCTTATACCTAAACCCTTTGAATATTATGTCATTATGTCTCGTTATACCGGGATCAATTCCATTTATCTCCCTTTATCTACATCAAATCCCTTTACTCTTAAGGGTTAAAGACTGAGGGTTATGTCTATTTACGTCGTAAGGCGTTTCCCTCTGAAATAAACTCTAGTAAATGCCTTTCTGTCTTAATGTTAATTGTCAGATCTATTGTTAGACGATTCAACAATTATCTCCCGTCCAATTTAATTAGAAAACATTAAAAAACAGTGAAAATAATTAGTTCAAAAAAAAATTAGTTAAACCCAGCTCAGCTCGTATATCTACCCAGTTAGTCCGTCGTATGTCTACCCAGTTAGTCCGTCGTGCTCACACAGATAGCCAGTTTGCTACAGAGGAGGGCCGGGGCGAATGCCTTTGCTGCATGAGCTTTTTCTGGAGGAGGAGGAGGGCCAGGAGGATGATGAGGGCTGTGCAGGGTGGATTTGGAGGAGCACCAGGAGGATGTGCAGGGCCAGGAGGAGGATTGTTAGTAGTTTTGCCTTGCATCGGTTCTTAAGGTCTTGGACGGTAATCGGTTCTCAAGGTCTTGGACGGTCGAGGAAGACGAAACCACTTACGGCAAGCTTATTTGTAAAACCTGAGACTTCCTTTTCCTGTGTTGCCAGGTTTCTTGTTTTTGTTGTTGTTCTATTTTTAGGGTTATCTTTTTTTTATTGGTTTTCTTGTTTGTGCAGGGATGCAAATGCAAATTTGACCATGTGTCCAGAATTAATTTTGAACGTTTTGCCTCATTGAAGCAGATCGATAGTTATTATAAATCGTGAACCCCCTGCGTGTTGGATGTTTAACAAAGGGAGTGAAAACAACTATTGGTGATGTGGCAGCAGCAGGTTCATAGTAGCACCCCCTTGACAGTTTTCAATACCATGGAACCCATCCCTCCTCTCCCCCTCCACCGAGAAATTGCTTTTGGAAACCACTCATCAAAATTTCGTGGGCATTTTCCAACAATGAACTTTGGGTGCAGTTTACAGGAAATTGAAGGAGAATTTCAAAATTCCAAACAATGGGGTTTTTGAAAGTGGCCTCAATTAGATGAGACACGAGATTTTTTTTTACATTGTCAACAGTTTGGGAGATTTTGTTGGTTTTCTAAAGGGTATATACTCAGTTTTTGGCATGGCCGAGTTTTGCAAAACAACTGATCCTTTATTTGAAGGTTGGTTGTTGGGTGCAGGTTTCCTTCGTGGCTTGGAATTAGAAGCTTTGATATCATGAAAATGTTTTTTCAGATCTGGGTGCATCTTCTACCAGAGTTTTAAAAGTCTCTGGTTTTGATATTCAAGAGAAGATTATTCATAACGCTTTTGTATTCATTCCGTTCTATTCATCGCATGCATAGCTTAATAATTCCCCTTCACAGAATTGCTAACTCTTGGGACTTTCTGCGATGCAGGTTACAGTGGAGATGTTTGGTTTGCTCAACCTGCTCCAAAAGATCATCCATGGCAGTCCATGCCAAACCATGCTATACAAAAACGTGAGAAGTCTTATATGCTTTGCCTCCAGCTAATCAGAATAATCATTTTGCATATGGTTAGAGATTATATCTGGTCACATACTTAGCAGAAAGTTCCAAATGCAAATTTGACCATGCGTCCAGAATCAATTTTGAACGTTTTCCCTCATTGAAGCAGATCGATAGTTATTATAAATCGTGAACCCCCTGTGTGTTCGATGTTTAACAAAGGGAGTGAAAAAAACTATTGGTGATGTGGCTGCAGCAGGTTCATAGTGTTCGATGTTTAACAAAGGGAGTGAAAAAAACTAATGGTGATGTGGCTGCAGCAGGTTCATAGTAGCACCCCCTTGACAGTTTTCAATACCATGGAACCCATCCCTCCTCTCCCCCTCCACCGAGAAATTGCTTTTGGAAACCACTCATCAAAATTTCGTGGGCATTTTCCAACAATGAACTTTAGGTGCAGTTTCCAGGAAATTGAAGGAGAATTTCAAAATTCCAAACAATGGGGTTTTTGAAAAATGGCCTCAATTAGATGAGACCCTAGAATTTTTTTAAAATTGTCAACAGTTTGGGAGATTTTGTTGGTTTTCTAAAGGGTATATACTCAGTTTTTGGCATGGCTGAGTTTTGCAAAACAATTGATCCTTTATTTGAATGTTGGTTGTTGGGTGCATGTTTCCTTCGTGGCTTGGAATTAGAAGCTTTGATATCATGAAAATGCTTTTTCAGATCTGGGTCCATCTTCTACCAGAGTTTTAGAAGTCACTGGTTTTGATATTCAAGAGAAGATTATTCATAACTCTTTTGTATTCATTCAGTTCTATTCATCGCATGGATAGCTTAATAATTCCCCTTCACAAAATTGCTAACTCTTGGGACTTTCTGCAATTCAGGTTACAGTGGAGATGTTTGGTTTGCTTAACCTGCTCCAAAATATCATCCATGGCGGTCCATGCCAAACCATGCTATACAAAAACGTGAGAAATCTTATATGCTTTGCCTCCAGCTAATCAGAATAATCATTTTTCATATGGTTAGAGATTATATCTGGTCACATACTTAGCAGAAAGTTCCAAATGCAAATTTGACCATGTGTCCAGAATCAATTTTGAACGTTTTGCCTCATTGAAGCAGTTCGATAGTTATTATAAATCGTGAACCCCCTCTGTGTGTTCGATGTTTAACAAAGGGAGTGAAAAAAACTATTGGTGATGTGGCAGCAGCACGTTCATAGTAGCACCCGCTTGATAGTTTTCAATACCATGGAACCCATCCCTCCTCTCCCCCTCTATCGAGAAATTACTTTTGGAAACCACTCATCAAAATTTCGTGGGCATTTTCCAACAATGAACTTTAGGTGCAGTTTCCGGGAAATTGAAGGAGAATTTCAAAATCCCAAACAATGGGGTTTTTTAAAAATGGCCTCAATTAGATGAGACACAAGCATTTTTTTAAAATTGTCAACAGTTTGGGAGATTTTGTTGGTTTTCTAAAGGTTATATACTCAGTTTTTGGCATGGCCGAGTTTTGCAAAACAACTGATCTTTTATTTGAAGGTTGGTTGTTGGGTGCATGTTTCCTTCGTGGCTTGGAATTAGAAGCTTTGATATCATGAAAATGCTTTTTCAGATCTAGGTGCATCTTCTACCAGAGTTTTAGAAGTCACTGGTTTTGATATTCAAGAGAAGATTATTCATAACTCTTTTGTATTCATTCAGTTCTATTCATCACATGCATAGCTTAATAATTCCCCTTCACATAATTGCTAACTCTTGGGACTTTCTGCAATGCAGGTTACAGTGGAGATGTTTGGTTTGCTCAACCTGCTCCAAAAGATCATCCATGGCGGTCCATGCCAAACCATGCTATACAAAAACGTGAGAAGTCTTATATGCTTTGCCTCCAGCTAATCAAAATAATCATTTTGCATATGGTTAGAGATTATATCTGGTCACATACTTAGCAAAAAGTTCCAAATGCAAATTTGACCATGTGTCCAGAATCAATTTTGAACATTTTGCCTCATTGAAGCATATTGATAGTTATTATAAATCGTGAACCCCCTCTGTGAGTTCGATGTTTAACAAAGGGAGTGAAAAAAACTATTGGTGATGTGGCAGCAGCAGGTTCATAGTAGCACCCCCCTTGACAGTTTTCAATACCCATGGAACCCATCCCTCCTCTCCCCCTCCACCGAGAAATTGCTTTTGGAAACCACTCATCAAAATTTCGTGGGCATTTTTCAACAATGAACTTTAGGTGCAGTTTCCAGGAAATTGAAGGAGAATTTCAAAATTCCAAACATTGGGGTTTTTGAAAAATGGCCTCAATTAGATGAGACACGAGAATTTGTTTAAAATTGTCAACAGTTTGGGAGATTTTGTTGGTTTTCTAAAGGGTATATACTTAGTTTTTGGCATGGTTGAATTTTGCAAAACAACCGATCCTTTATTTGAAGGTTGGTTGTTGGGTGCATGTTTCCTTCGTGGCTTGGAAATAGAAGCTTTGATATCATGAAAATGCTTTTTCAGATCTGGGTGCATCTTCTACCAGAGTTTTAGAAGTCGTTGGTTTTGATATTCAAGAGAAGATTATTCATAACTCTTTTGTATTCATTCAGTTCTATTCATCGCATGCATAGCTTAATAATTCCCCTTCATAGAATTGCTAACTCTTGGGAATTTCTGCAATGCAGGTTACAGTGGAGATGTTTGGTTTGCTTAACCTACTCCAAAAGATCATCCATGGTGGTCCATGCCAAACCATGCTATACAAAAACGTGAGAAGTCTTATATGCTTTGCCTCTAGCTAATCAGAATAATCATTTCGCATATGGTTAGAGATTATATTTGGTCACATACTTAGCAAAAAGTTCCAAATGCAAATTTGACCATGTGTCCAGAATCAATTTTGAACGTTTTGCCTCATTGAAGCAGATCGATAGTTATTATAAATCGTGAACCCCCTGTGTGTTCGATGTTTAACAAAGGGAGGGAAAAAAACGATTGGTGATGTGGCAGCAGCAGGTTCATAGTAGCAACCCCTTGATAGTTTTCAATACCATGGAACCCATCCCTCCTCTCCCCCTCCACCGAGAAATTGCTTTTGGAAACCACTCATCAAAATTTCGTGGGCATTTTCCAACAATGAACTTTAGGTGCAGTTTCCAGGAAATTGAAGGAGAATTTCAAAATTCCAACAATGAACTTTAAGTGCAGTTTCCAGGAAATTGAAGGAGAATTTCAAAATTCCAAACAATGGGATTTTTGAAAAATGGCCTCAATTAGATTAGCCACGGGAATTTTTTTAAAATTGTCAACAGTTTGGGAGATTTTGTTGGTATATACTCAGTTTTTGGCATGGCCGAGTTGAAGGCAGACCTGCAGGGGATGCAGTGGAGATTGAGGGAGTTGGAGAAAGTCTGCGAAAAATTGCATTATCAAATGTCAAGACTCACTAATGTCAAAATTAAAAACAGCAGTGGCCATACCAACCATAGATTGCCAAAGCTTTGTTCATGACAAGGCATAAAAAAAATGCAATTCAATTTCAACATGAATGGATTCATCTTGTACCATAAATATAACATGCAGGAAACTGTTGGATTGGTTGAATAATGCATATTTGACAAAATCATTTTCTTAGCATATTCTTGGAGAGATACAACTGTCTTCAGAATGCTCATTAATCACCATTCTCAAGAATCCCCTGGATTTATCAAGAAATAATAATACTTCAATAGCTCAAATGTGGCACTCTTGTTTGGAAGGAAAAACTTTATGTAGTCTTGATGACAACTAAAACGTCCTTAGAAGTGAATATTAGAGCTCTAATTGCAAATTTAGCCTTTATTATTATTGAATAATGGTAAAATCATTAGCCTAGGCAACAGAGAAAATAGTTCCCAACAGGTTGATCCTCCAAAAAAGTGATCCTATTATAAATCCATGAATATCGAGTTAATTTCTTTGTGGGTTGTTTAATGCCAGGTATCTACTTTGTATAAGAAACTTGTAATAATAAGTTTGTGGTTACTGTCAACTACATTGTATTAAAGTTTCTCTCAAGAGCCATGAGAGGTGCACCGGAAAAGTAAAAGTGGGGCAATGTCTCAATCCCAACTAGTGTTTAATTCCTCCTACGTCATGTTTCTATTTCCCTTAAGGGTTCAGTCAACACCACAAGGAGAAAATTGTTTGTTCCATGGCTAAGCCATCAAGGTCATTCACTCAGTAGGGGTGGTATTTCTATTTCCCTTAAGGGTTCAGTCAACACCACAAGGAGAAAATTGTTTGTTCCATGGTTAAGCCATCAAGGTCATTCACTCAGTAGGGGTGGTATATGTGGACAGTGTAAACGGTGCCCCAACTCTTGATAGGTTGTGGATGCTCATCACTAAAGGAATAGAGCATGCATTTGTCTTCAAACCAATGTCAATTCTTTTAAGGTTTTGTTAAGTCTAAATTTGACCATTTCTGGTTAAATTGTACAGTTTCATAAACTAATCCAAAACTAAGAATTTTAATTTTTAATATGTTGTGCCAATCTATGTTACCAGAAACGGGACGACGACCACCGTTTCTGCATAAAAACGCATCAGAAACGAGACGGTATGGAAAACGCCGTTCCCAACGTCGTTCTGAAATGGATCAATTTTTCTTACAACAGTGTTATGCCACCATGTTTAGTCATCACCGGTTTGTCCTCGGTTACATCTTAGAAACTCCGGTTAACTCTCGTCCCAAAAAAGCATTGCGCAAAATGCACGGCATACAGAAAGACAACTAGTTTCATTTTCCAATTGCGCAGCTTAGAGGAACAATTTAGGATGAATAATTTTTCAATGATTGAAGTAATGATTTGGTTTTATTTGTAATGTCAAAAGTTTAATATCTTTAGTTTCGCTCTGTATAGATCATGAATTGAAACTGTGAAACCTGCAAATCTGTAATGTCTATCTAATGACAAAATCTTAGTTGGGCGCTATTAATTATGTTAGATAATTATTGAATAAAATCGTTGACGGTCCAATAGGTATGTCTCTGAATGGAAGAAGACGAAGAATTTAACCCCCAACAATTTTCTGGAATGAATCAGATGGTCATTCTATAACCAGGATTTTTACTTCTTATTATAACCAACAATCCTCTGTACAAGCTGATCACAGATCTTTCCCCATCTGTCCACCTATATACACAAATCTATGGTTCCCAACAGAGAGCAATCCCCACTCAACATATACATCTATGGTTCCCAATAGAGAGCAATCCCCACTCAACATATACTTAAAAGGGAAGATGACATTTCTAGGTATTTAGTTACTTTCATTAAATTGTTGATTTGTTGTTGGTGTTTTGTTTTGTTTTGTTGCATGCTAAAAGCCAATAGTTTATTGTTGAATTTTTGTTAATATAATATAATTGCTAGGAAGACGGATGGGTTTGGAATATTTGGTATTTTAGTAATGAGTTTTTAAAGAAATTTTAATGTTTTTCTCTCTCCTCGTTTCTTGAATGCGAAACCTCAAAATTGTGTTTCTCGTCTCGTTCTTGTTTCTCGTTTCGTTTCAGTTTCTCGTTTCTGGTAACATAGGTGCCAATGTACACTGTGTTGTTTCTGGTAACATAGGTGCCAATGTACACTGTGTTTCAATATGCTGCGATATATAGGCAGTGCCAACTTCAAATTGTCCAATAGTCTGGTATTCGTTAAGGGGTCTTAAATATAATCGATTTATTCAAGCGAAAGGAACTTCCATCCAAAGAAACAAACAATTTTGTTATAACAAACAACTTAAGAGTGATTTCCAAGTTCCTAGTGCCATATAAATTAAGTTCGATTCAATTACTCTTATCAATTCAGATTTCGTAGTGTGCATTTAGAAAGGTGTGTTTCGAGGAAGTTGTTGAGGATGATTTTGGTTCACTGGAGTAGATATTTCTTCTCAGGTATATTTGATTTTACGCGGTATATTCAGGATCAAAATAACCAAAGGTACCAAGAACTCTGGTGGTTACATACATCTCATCTTCATAGGGAATTAATTTTGCAAGGCCAAAATCTGATATCTAAATCTGATATCTAGACAACAAAATTTCAGTCAAGGAAGGGAACATTAGAAGTTAAAGCTCCTTGAAATAATGATGCAACCAATTGAAATTTGAGAAAAACAGAATTTCCTAAAGCAATTGATATATAGTTTATACTGATTATTTTGCAGGTAGTAAGCTTTTGTTCTGTTAATGGAGCTCCTTTGGAAAAGAAAGAGAAAGGTGATGGATACCCTGGGAAGTCTGCATCAAGAAGAATATTGGTGGACTTGAAATCCCTATGAATGATAGGAGTGTTTGTTGTTAGACCAGAATGGAGATAAGCAAGGCCTTTTGCTGTTCCCAAAGCGATTTTTAAGCGTAAAGGGCAATCCATCTTCATTCTGAAAATTCCTGCAATATGACAGTGTGTATGGGTTCATAATGAAGACAAAATGAAAAGAATAACAAAAATACACACGGATACATACATATAAATCTATACACACAAATGTACAATAGGGTGTATGGGTGTGGTATTGCATACAACCAGTTTTTGATGGCACTCGCGAGTCGCAATTGTAAATAACGAATGTAATTTGTAATAACATACTGATTCCTGCATCCCAGGGGATGGGTTGCCTCTATGATGTGGATCTTGTTCTCAGATATCCGCAGATTTTCCTCGCGATGGTTCCTGTGCCTGAATTGCCCACTGGCACCACTGAGCCCACTTCTGGAATTTGCTACTGGAGTCGGCTGAAGAGGGTGGGTAGCCTCATGGAAAAGTATATTACGGAGGTGGCCTCCGATGTTAATATCAAGCCCTCCAAATTTCAGTTGCTTCTTGAATCATTGTCAGATGATGCCAGAGATTCCTGTCATCTGCTTTACAGAGCCTTGGATATGTATCTTGAGCTTCCTCTGACCTGAATCGTTCATAATGTGAACAGACTTCTGAGATTTCTTAAAATTGAAGTACAGCTGAGTATGTTTAATTGTAGCTGATTTGAAAATTTGTGATTCTCAGAATCTGTGCTGCTAGTAAAAAAATGTCCTTGAATATGATTTTTTCCCTACATCAGAATGATCTAAATTTGTTTTTTGAACAGGTACACCTAACGTTGTCTGAAGAAGAAGAAATGGGCCTTTACAAATCGATCAATTACCACAAACTTTCTTTTGAAGCAAGCAAACACATTGCAAAAAATTCCAGATTTCCATCGAGAATAGCAATACAGGTCCTGCTGTTGCAACAAGCAAAGCTGAGAAGCACACTCGATATTTATTATGTGAAAAGTTCAGATTCCTTCCATTCCAATAGTGATAGCGGGATGCATTTTCCCTAGGAAGACGAAGTCACACGCAGCAACCCAGTAATTTTGTATTCAAAAGAGCTTGATTATAGTTCTGTGATTTGTGAGGAAAATCAAGAGTTGAAGGCAGACCTGCCGGGGATGCAGTGGAGATTGAGGGAGTTAGAGAAAGTCTGCAAAAAAGTGCATTCTCAAATTTCAAGACTCACTAATGTAAAAATTAAAAACAGCAGTGGCCATACCAACCATAGATTGCCAAAGCTTTGTTCATGATAAGGCATAAAAGAAATGCAATTCAATTTCAACATGAATGGATTCATCTTGTACCATAAATATAACATGCAGGAAACTGTTGGATTGGTTCAACAATGTATATTTGACAAAATCATTTTTTTAGCCTATTCTTGGAGAGATACAACTGTCTTCATAATGCTCATTAATCACCATTCTCAAGGATCCCCCGTATTTATCAAGAAATAATACTTCAATAGCTCAAATGTGGCACTCTTGTTTTGAAGGAAAAACTTTATGTAGCCTTGATGACAACTAAAACGTCCTTAGAAGTGAATATTAGAGCTCTAATTGGAAATCTAGCCTTTATTATTATTGAATAATGGTAAAATCATTAGCCTAAGCAACAGAGAAAATAGTTCCCAACAGGTTGATCCTCCAAAAAAGTTAGATCCTATTATAAATCCATGAATATCGAGTTAATTTCTTTGTGGGCTGTTTAATGCCAGGCATCTACTTTGTATAAGAAACTTATAATAATAAGTTTGTGGTTACTGTCAACTACATTATATTAAAGTTTCTGTCCAGAGCCATGAGAGGTGCACTGGAACAGTAAAAGTGGGGCAGTGTCTCAATCCCAACTAGTGTTTAATTCCTCCTACTTTGTGTTTCTATTTCCCTTAAGGGTTCAGTCAACTCCACAAGGAGAAAATTTGTTCCATGATTAAGCCATCAAGGTCATTCACTCAGTAGAGGTGGTATATGCAGAGAGTGTAAACGGTGCCCGAACTCTTGATAGGTTGTGGATGCTTTTCGCTTAGTGTTTAATTCCTCCTACGTCGTGTTTCTATTTCCCTTAAGGGTTCAGTTAACTCCACAACTCCACAAGGAGAAAATTTGTTCCATGATTAAGCCATCAAGGTCATTCACTCAGTAGAGGTGGTATATGCAGACAGTGTAAACGGTGCCCGAATTCTTGATAGGTTGTGGATGCTTTTCGCTTAAAAGGAATAGAGCAAGCATCTGTCTTCAAACCAATGTCAATTCTTTTAAGGTTCTGTTAAGTCTAAATTTGACCATCTCTGGTTAAATTGTACAGTTTCATAAAGTAATCCAAGACTAAGAATCTTAATTTTTAATATGTTGTGCCAATATACATTGTGTTTCAATATGCTGCAATATATAGGCAGTGCCAACTTCAAATTGTTCAATAGTCTGGTATTTCATTAAGTGTTCTTAAATATAATCAATTTATTGAAGTGAAAGGAACTTCCATCCAAAGAAATAAACAATTTTGTTATAACAAACAACTTAAGAGTGATTTCCAAGTTCCCAGTGCCATATAAATTAAGTTCGATTCAATTACTCTTATCAATTCAGATTTCGTAGTGTACATTTAGAAAGGTGAAGTCTAATGATAAACTTATCCTATTCTATTTATGGTTGCTGCATACATGCATGCATCTGCCCTTCCTGCTGGAATACTAAAATTTGTGATGTGCCCTTACTGTCTATTCATTGCTGCATTCTCACCTATAGATCATTATGCTGTTTGGAATTTAATGCTGCATGGATTTGTGTAATGCTGCTGTAATAGAAGATGCGCATTTCTGCCATGTGTGCTCAAACCTAGTACAAGATGATCTAGGGTACACTGTCTAACAACAATGAGTCACCAAACACTCGTATTTTTTAAATGCCATTGTGAGCTGCTAGTTTTAAGAGTTGTTAGGGCAATAAGCTTGACGTAGTTATTTGATCTTCACCTAAATCTGTTTTAAATCTAACACAATGAGAGTTATTAAGAATTTGGATTTTCCAGATTTGTCCATAAGAGCACGGATCAACTTTTTTTGCGTAGGGGTTGATGAGAAAGATTTGAAGTTGGAGAAGATTGACTGACCTTGAAAGACACATTGAAAAAGAGTTATATCCCTGCCTTCAAAGATTTCATCATTTCTATCTTTCCAGATTCCCCATGATACTATTAGAGGAAGGCCTTTGAGGTCTTTGAGATCTGAGTTTTACTACCACTTTTTAAAGCACTCTTCAGCATACCCTCCTTGTCCACAGTCCTTTATCCTTGTCAAACCATCCATTTCAGTCCAGGTTTCCCTTTAGTAAGGACAAAATATCAGTAAGTTGCCTATGTTCTTTTCAAAAATAGAAAAAAGGAAAACCATGCCCCCTTGTGAAGAGCTTCCTTGATTTTATTCATCAGCAACCCAATGGGTATGAATCTGACAATTTTGAGACAATATTGAATATATATTTGTGTTTTCATAGGCGTTCCTTGAACAGAGGAAGAACATAAAATATTTCTATAAAGGCTTCATAAATTGGGAAAAGGCGACTGGAGAGGTATTTCCTGAAACTTTGTCACTTCCACAACTCCTAGTCAAGTTGTTAGCCACGCACAAAAACATTTTCTTATGCAGAGTAATTTGAACAAAATGAAATGAAGGTCGAGCCTGTTTGATATATGCACTTATTCGGTATATTTCCTTTCTGCTTGAATTGTATTTTTGGTATTTTGCAGATAATCATGTTAACAAATTTTAACCTTTGATGTACATCATGCTTTCACTCATTTAAGTGGTGTCTTTCATTATTTCTTTTTCACAGGGGAAGCTGGAAGCTTATATTCACAAACTTCTTGCTTCAGCATCTATCTGAACTATGATTTCTCGATTATTATTATATTTATTTTGCTAGTAAAATTGAATTTTGTGTCTCAGTAAAAATGAGATGAGAAGCAGGTAGAAAATTTTATTGTGACTAAATAAATTTTGTCTAATAAAGCCTCATAGTAAGCTTGATTTTCGTCAATTATATATAAATATCTTTTCAAAATTTTAGTTTAGAAGATAATTGACATAAATCTTTTAGAATTTTCCACAACCAATATGAAATTTATTCTTCTAAATCTCTTAAAACTATATATGGATTGAGTAAGGACAAAATATCAGTGATTTGCCTATGTTCTTTTCAGAAATAGAAGAAAGGAAAGCCATGCCCCCTTGTCAAGAGCTTCGTATGCTACCTGTGACCAATTTTTACTACACTCTCAAGGATATTGTATTTGAGGCTGCAAAGAATAAATAAGGATTAACTTGGTCCATTCACTGCCCGTCACACATATTTGGCTTCTCTCCTTGGAGCTTGATGAATGTTTTAGACACACTGTGTGTTTACACTGCTATTTGCAAACACGAGGGGTTTCCTTTCAAGTACCCAGGGAACAATATTTCATGGGAATAATTTATGGATGCATCTTGATCAGAATTGATTCCAGAACAAGAAATTTGGCTACCACAAATCCTTATCAAAGGAACTAGGCCTTTCATCATGCTAATGGAGACGTGTATAAATGGAAACATTGTTGGAGAATACTTGCACAAAAATTTGATCTGAACCATTACCATATGAGGGTGAAGGGTTAAGTTTGGATGAGGCAATGAAAGACAAAGGTCTGGTCTAGGATGCAATTTTTAATGAAAGTGGAGGTTGGATGTCGTAGTATAACCAGTTTTTGCTCTTCAGTTTTGGAAATGGTTACTTTTGTGGGAATATGCCCCTCAAATTTTGTAAATGTAGCATGCATGGATACCATTAGATTGTATTATTTTAGATTACTTATTTTTGAAGAGGTAATTTCCCCCCTCCATATGTTAAAATATGGGATTCTTAGATTAAAAATAAATACTATGATGTAAAGGAAGTTGAGAACCTCCTCTATAAATAGAGGTGGACTTCCTTCAATTTTTGCATAGTTGGATTTGGGGGAGAAATGCCTGAGGAGGTCAAAAGAAAATTGTGATTTTTCTCCTTTATAATCTGGCTATGGATCAATAAGTTGAGGAATTTCTTAGGGGAATTTTTTAATGTGTATTTTGATTTCTTTTCATGGATGGCTCTGGTGAAGTTTGGACAAACAAATGGTAATCCTCACCTAAATCTATTTTAAATTTGATACTGTGAGAGAGATTGAGAATTTGGGATAGACAACACCTCTGCCTCCCTTTTTTTGGGTACCTTGACTAAATCAATCAAAGTCATCCCCATATTCCAGATTTGTCCATAAAAGCATGGATCAACATTTTTTGTGTAGGGGTTGATAAAAAGATTTGAAGTTGGAGAAGAATCACTGACCTTGGAAGACACATCCAAAAAGAGTTATATACCTGTCTTCAAAGATTTCATCATTTCTATCTTTCCAGATTCCCGGTGATACTATTAGAGGAAGGCCTTTGAGGTCTTTAAGATCTGAGTTTTGCTACCACTTTTTAAAGCACTCTTCAGCATAACCTCCTTGTCCACAATCCTTTATCCTTGTCAACCCATCCATTTCAGTCTAGACTTCCCTTTAGTAAGGACAAAATATCAGTAACTTGCCTATGTTCTTTTCAGAAATAGAAGAAAGGAAAGCCATGCCCCCTTGTGAAGAGCTTCGTATGCTACTTAGAGACTAATTTTTACTACACTCTCAAGGATATTGTATTTGAGGCTGCAAAGAATAAAGAAGGATTAACTTGGTCCATTCACTGCCCGTCACACATATTTGGCTTCTCTCCTTGGAGCTTATGAATGTTTTAGACATACTGTGTGTTTACACTGCTATTTGCAAACATGAGGGCTTGTCTTTCAAGTAACTAGGGAACAATATTTCATGGGAATAATTTATGGATGCATCTTGATCAGAATTGATTTTAGAACAGGGAATTTGTGCTACCACAAATCCTATCAAAAGAACTAGGCCTTTCATCATGCTGATGGAGATCTGTATAAATGGAAAGAATTGATTCCAGAACAGGAAACAAGAAATTTGGGTTGCCACAAATCCTTATCAAAAGAACTAGGCCTTTCATCATGCTAATGGAGATGTGTATAAATGGAAACGCCACTGGAGAATACTTGCACAAAAATTTGATCTGGAACCATTACCATATGAGGGTGAAGAGTTCAGTCTGGATGAGGCAATGAAAGACAGAGGTCTGGTCTAGAATGCAATTTTTAATGAAAGTAATCTCTTGGATTGAGCACTTGGGAGGCAAAAATTTGATCTGGAACCATTACCATATGAGGGTGAAGAGTTCAGTCTGGATGAGGCAATGAAAGACAGAGGTCTGGTCTAGAATGCAATTTTTAATGAAAGTAATCTCTTGGATTGAGCACTTGGGAGGGAAGTTGTGCATGCCTCTGTTTTGAGTAGATTATTTGATTGTATTACATTTAACATTAAGATTTATTTTTTCATTCGAATTTGGGGTTCTTCTTCCATATGAGCTACCGACTTACGGCGTTTCCTTTGCAGCATCTGGTACAAATGCTAGTTATGTCTATATCAAATAGAATATACCTCTACCCTTGAGGATTATGTCTCTCATACCTACATCAAATTCATTAATAAGTAATGATTATCTCGTAAGAATTAACACTAAGGGTTATGTCTAATGATTATCTCCTAGGTTTAACACTTGAGGGTTATGTCTATTTATGTCTATGTCAAATACCTTTACCCTTTGAAGATTATGTCATTATGTCTCCTGACCCTGAGGGTTATGTCTCGTTATAACTAGATCAAATCCATTTATAAGTAATGATTATCTCCTAGGTTTAACACTAAGGGTTATGCCTAATGATTATCTCTTAGGTTTAAGACTTAAGAATTTATATCTATTTATGTATATATCATACACCTTTGCCATTGAAGATTATGTCTCTTTATACCTAGATCAATTCCATTTATAAATAATGATGGTCAGTTTGCATAGTTTTTATCCATGTCCCTTTACCTTTACGAATATTTATCGCTCAAGTTTGGGTAGTTTTTGTCCCTCAATCTGCCCTTATGGATTCACAAGGGATGTTTTCAAAATATGCGCGTTTCCGTTGTATTTGTGTATATCTAGGCCCCTATACCCTCAAGGATTTATAAGTAATTGGCCATGTCCAATGTTTATGACTCAATATTCTATGGCTCTCTTTAACCCAGGCAAATCCCTGACTGTGACTATGTATCCATATCTAAAGTTCGTGTATTTTAAAGGGATTTTGGACTGTGCGATTCTGAAGAGCAAAACACCATCCCACAAAAGTCATCGACTTTGAACACATAATGCTTGATTGATGAAGTAATAAAAAACCAGCACTCCATAGGAATCAAGAAATCATCCACTTTGAACAGATAATACTTGGTTGATTAACAACATCTGAGAGGGATATTAGCCTCCAAAATTGGAGCATAGAGCGATTATATACTGCTGTAACTCTGAATGATCATCTAGTTTATTCCATCCTTCAATTCAAGCAAAATTTATTCGTTACATATATTTACACATCCATATACATGCTATAATGTATACTCAACTACCACTCACAATCTACTCTATATAATGCTCGAAATTCGTTGGGATTCTTTTGGGCCTCTCAAAAACCTTTCGTCTTTCTGCGCTTCCATGACTTTCTTCACTTCCTGTTCCTTCTCATCCATGGAGACCGCCAGAACCTCGTCCTTGATGTCCCTCAAAGCAGAATTCTTCCCTGCAAAATCCCATACACACTCATTCGTAATATCAATCCGAAACAATATAACTAATCATTTATGGTCTTCTATGATATGATCTCTGAAATATTTAAGTTGGAAGTTGGAACCGAAAATTCAATACCTGTCAGGAAATTGATGTCATTATGTTCATTATTGATTAGGAAAGTGAGGATTTCAAAGGATTCTTCAGAATTTGAAATTTGAACAGATGGATAGCCTGCTGGAACGAGGAATCCGTCTCCTTCATTTAACTCTGCCTCCACTCTTCTGTACGACTCCCTTCCTCTTTCGCTTTCATGACCCCTCTCCCTCTCCATCTCCTTTTCCTCTTCTCTTTCCCTTTCCCTACCCTGCTCCTCTTCTCTTTCTCTTTCCCTTTCGCTTTCTCTACCCCGCTGCCTCGAGTCTGCAGACTCTGGGCGTACAATCTCCACTCTTCCCCGACCTCTTAATACCATTGAAATTGCATGGGCATGGTCGTGCCAGTGCGGAGCAGTCATCTTTCCCTGAAATATTATTCTACACCGTGTCAGATTCTAATGTCAATTGATTAAATTCAACGGGTTACAGAGGATTTATGCCGATGAAACATTTGTTTTTCATGAGCACCACAGAGGATTTATGCCGATGAAACATTTGTTTTTCATGAGCACCCAGGGCGGATTCTAACTCACCTGTTGGATTTTTGTAAGTGTAATTGCGATGTCTTGTCTTTTCAAAGGACTGAATGACTTGCCATCAGCTTTCATGTACTGGCCATTGTCATTAGAGAAATCAGGCTTCTTCTTCTGCAGATCGAATGGTTTCTTTTCCGCAGCGCCTTCGTGTTTCTTGGATGATGACCATGGCCAGGCCAGTAAGTCATCAGTCTTCTGCTCTTTGCCCTGCTCTTTGCCCATAGAAACTATGGCCCCTCTATCTTGCTTTCGCAGCACTTTTTCAAGCTCTTGGTTCTCAGTCTGCTCAAAATCAACAACATTAATTACTAATCGTCTGTCAATCTATCCACAACGAACCAATCTCGAACAATGAATGGTTAGTAGTTATTGGAGATACCAGTGCTGCTTAATTATAAGACACCCAAATCTATCCACAACTTACCCATCTTGAACAAGAAAGAGTTAGTAGTTATTGGAGATATCAGTGCTGCTTAAGATAATTCTAACACACCCATCTTGATTGATCAGTGTTCATTTTCCAAAATGATAAACTACGGCTTATACACACGATCTAGAATCTAGATAATAGATGACTATAAGTAGGAAAGCAGGAGACAGGACTAGTATAAAATGAAATATCACAAATTATAATAGCAGGAAAGCTGGAGACAGCATTAAATGAAATATGACAAATAATAATAGACAGGACTTAACTAGCAGATACTGCTTTTACTGCTTTTTGAATTTCACATTATTCAAATTATCCCTATCCAAATCCAATTAACGGGATGGAAAAATAGTGAGTCATGGACTCACTGGACTCACTGCCACTGCCTATTATTGTTTGCCATGAAAGTGCCTGGTCGTTATTGTATTGTTTAATACGAAAGAATGATCTGCCTGTCTACAATACCGTACAATACCGTAATTATGGATGGAATTCCGTCTACCGTAATTATGGGATGCTGTCACAGATTTATACAATACCAAAATTATGGAAAAATATGGATGAAATACTGTATACCAAAATTATGGGTGAAGAGATAGAAGACAAAGGCAACCCATATGATACAAAACTATTCATATAATCTCCCTATATACCAAACTAATCATATAATCTCCCTATTTCTACCAAACTAATCATATAATCTCCCTATTTCTACCAAACTTACCAAACTTAGGGGTGACATAATTTACCAAAATTAGGGGTGACACACTGTTTACATAAATTATGAGATACTCTCACCAAAACTATGAGATACTCTCACCAATCATATAAAAATATGATAGCCCAAAATGATACAAAATTAGTCATGCCAAAATTGATAATAAACTGTCATTTAAAAATAGGAGACAGTCCATATGATAGAAATGATAAAAACCTAATCATATAGATATACAGGAGAGAGCCCATATATACAAGGCTAGTATTGAAAGGAAACAGCTGGACAGCGCTAGGAGGCAGGGCGGGCTAGTTGATACAAAACCAAGCCCTAGGAGACATGAGACAGCCCATATATACAAGGCTAGGATTGAAAGGAGACAACTGGACAGCCCTGGGAGATAAAGGAGACAACTGTACAGCCTTAGGAGATAGGGCTAGCATTGAATGAATAAACGATTTGCCGATCAGTGGAATGTTGTCACTGGTATGATAGAAATGACAGAAAACAAATCATATAGATATACAGGAGACAGCCCATATATAAAAGGCTAGCCCTAGGAGACATGAGACAGCCCATATATACAAGGCTAGGATTGAATGGAGACAACTGGACAGCCCTAGGAGATAGGGTTAGTATTGAATGAATAAACGATTTGCCGATCAGTGGAATGTTGTCACTGAAATTGGACAGAAACTTGTTCCCTAGTGAAATGTTGTTACCAACATTATGAGATGCTGTCACTAAAAAGATGCTGTGACGAAATAAAACCTGTCACCGAAATTGGTGCAAGCACCAAAACTTGTACACTAGAAGATAAGACTAGTGGCCCTAAACTAGTGAAATGTTGTTACCAACACTATGTTGTTACCAACATTATGAGATATGAGATGTTGTTAAAAAGATGTTGTGATTAGTGAAATGTTGTTACCAACATTGAGATATGAGATGTTGTCACTAAAAGATTTTGTGATTAGAAACTCATTAATGTTATAAGACGGGACTAGTAGCCCTGGAAAAAGGGACTAGGGAGTAGTAGCATTATAGTGAAATGTTGTGACCAAAATTGATGGGACTGGTAAACCTGAAAAAAGAGACTGATAGCCTTAAACCTGAAAAAAAGTTAAGGGACTAGTAAACCTGAAAAAAGAGACTGATAGCCTGAAAAAAGAGACTGATAGCCTTAAACCAGAAAAAAGTCATGGGACTAGTAGTAGCCGTAGAAGACAGGAATCGTATTGAATGGACATAGCCCTAAAATCCGGTCACCAATGCGCCCAATATGATGGGATGATATCATCAAAATAGGTATTGGATGTTAATCACCAAAATGGATAGCAAACTCCATACTCGTCTTATGGATGGATTGGTGGTTCCTCTATTGAATTGGCGTTATATAGATGAGATAGAGTGCCATGCATGCTAAAAACCGAATGGTATGATCAGTTAAGGAAGGATACAGTTACACAAGTGAGTACATTGTGAGGCCGTTCTAAAAGACGAAATCATGCCAGTGAGGAGACTAACCCTCTATAGAGTGAAAAATAGCAAACATGGAGCGCGGTAGATCCCGCACCAAATTGGTAGAGATGTGCTTCCAAGGAAAAATTTACCAGGGAGCTATAAGAAGAATGTTTGTGAGACACAAAAATGGAAATAGAGCCCTTACATACAACACACAACCCTCCTTGAGGTAGAGGAGGGAGCAAGGAGAGAGGAATCCTTGAGGAAGGAGAGGATGATGTAACATATTTTTAAAAAGATGGCTCAAAAAAAGAGGTAAAAATGGAAATAGAGCCCTTACATACTACACACAACCCAACACACAACCCTCCTTGAGGCAGAGGAGAGGAGGGAGCAAGGAGAGCAAGGAAATTGAGGAAGGAGAAAGGCCACCGGAGAGGATGATGTACAATATTTTTAAAAAGATGGCTAAAAAAAAGAGGTTAGGTTACGCCATATTTCAGAGGGAGCTTGGTCAAGACGGTTGCATATATGTCAAGATGAATTGGCCCTCCTTGAGGCAGAGGAGAGGAGGGGAGGGAGCAAGGAGAGCAAGGAAATTGAGGAAGGAGAAAGGCCACTGGAGAGGTTGATGTACAATATTTTTGAAAAGATGGCTAAAAAAAGAAAAAGAGGTTAGGTTACGCCATATTTCAGAGGGAGCTTGGTCAAGACGGTTGCATATATGTCAAGATGAATTGGGCTGGATGGTAAGGGGAGAGCTTGGTCAAGACGGTTGCATATATGTCAAGATGAATTGGGCTGGATGGTAAGGGGAGAATTTTTTTTTTCGAGCTAAGAGAATTGGTAAGAGAAGATTGATGCTAATATGTACAAAGTTTTAATTAGCTAATATGTACGAAGTTTTACAGGCAGCTTTCCTAAGCGGAAGGGGATTTTTTTTTCCAAAAGAGCTAAGAGAATTGGTAGGAGAAGATTGATGCTAATATGCACAAAATTTTACAGGCAGCTTTCCTAAACAGAAGGGGAGGGGCACAAAATTTTACAGGCAGCTTTCCTAAACAGAAGGGGAGGGGCCAGCTAAAGTAGTTGAAAAATGGTTTTGCTCATTGTTTTGCTTTAATCACAAAGTATTTCTGGACAGGGAAGAAGGATAGGCAACTAATGAATCGCGTATTCCATTGATTTTCCTCACTCAAACACAAAAATGAAACAAGGATACAATTTTGCTTAGAATCGATAACAAAAAAACACTCTCAATGCTGGTAACTTACACCAAATGCTGCTGCAAGAGTTTCACGGCTGAAACCAGAGAACAGAGTCTCTGGGTTTTGCCCACCTGCAACAAAAAACGCCTGCCACACCAAAAACATAAAAACAATTACCCCCAATTCATCACATCAAGCCAACCAGACAAACAGTTATCGCCATTTCCTCTGCTTTGATGAAGCAAATACGCCAACCAAGTACCTCGTGTTGTCGGTGGAGATGGATAAGCTGATTTTCATTTAACAACAACGTGTACATGTGTAGTCTCTGGTTTTTGTCACGGTTAATCAGGTAGAGCAGTGAGCCTTTAGGAACGTGATAAATCTGCCCAGCTTCCAGATCTTGCTCAATCAATTTCTGGTTGTGCACCCACCCAATTGTTCCTTTCCCTGTATTACAGAGTCCAAGCAATTACATAACTAGAGAACTATAAAATGCAATCAAAGTACTGATAATCCATAGCCTCCTTTAAAGTTTTCTATACATGCAATCAAAGTACAAAGTCCAAGCAATTACATAACTAGAGAAATATAAAATGCAATCAAAGTACTGATAATCCATAGCCTCATTTAAAGTTTTCTATACACGCAATCAAAGTACTGATAATCCATAGCCTCCTTTAAAGTTTTCTATAACAGACCTACCTTCATATGCATACATGTAGAGATCTGCAGTTATATAATGAGGGACCAAGAGAGAGTTGGGGTCCATCTCAATACTATTGAGTTCATAGTTGTGCAGTGGAGATGCAGTTCTTGAAGACCTCTCCCTGAAGAATGGAATAACTCTGATCTGGCCTGCTTCTGCATCTACTCTTTTCCAACCTCTCTCCTTTTTAAATATGAACCGATCATTTTCATCCTCTTCTTCCTCTTCAGAATATGATCTCTCTTGTCGGATTCCATTGGATTTGATGACAGACATCAGACAGAGAACAACAACTAGCCAGAACAACGAAAACTTACCAAACGCCATGATGACCTGCAAAATTAGAAACAGAGAGAAATAACAGAATTCAATCGAATGAGAAAGAATTAGAAACAGAGAAAAACAGAATTCGATCATTCAATCGAATGACAAAAATTATACCGATCAGAAGTACACTTAACGCAGGTTCAACAGTAATTCAACAGAGCAGAAATAAAATCCCTCTAACACCTCTATTGAAGATATAACAAGCACTTGCAGTATATATCAAGGAGGCACTCTGGTTTTTATATACTCCATTAATGGCTTCTGAGGTTAGTAAGAAAAACACGTGTGGGGACATAAGGGCTAGAAGAACTACGTGGTTACACAAGTCTGAATTGCAGCCATACGTGGAAGATTTCTGTGTTTCCTCTGCTGATGTTTCTCCCTCTGCCGTTGTCGTGTTCTCCCGCATAAACACATCTCCATTGCCACTGAATTCAAGGCCTCCTTTCGTCATCAACTGAGAACAGATGAGTGTTAAATAAATCATTGTCCACTGTCAAGAGAGCACATGGAGAGTGATGAGCTCGCCACAGAGCATATTTCATATGATGAGAATGGCTGCCCATCGTTTACCTATATGGTTCTCACATTATTTCAACGAAGTTTGTAGAAAGCAGTATCACCCACCACACTACAGATCACTGACACCGATTTTCCAAATCAAAATTAACTTAGGGTGTATTGACTCTTGTTCAGTGAGGCATTGGAAAAGGCACCATGGATTACACAAGAGAAACCATTCATCTCTCCAGCAGCGAAGGGAAAATTTGAGAAAATATCATTGGGAAGCATAGATACTAGATAGTATGTGGAAGAGAGTATTTCAACATGTAAGATATTTTAGGTTTATATGCGTCTTTAACCTGGTGAATTTGTATGTAACATGCATCGTGTTAATGAGATATTAAAAAAATAGTTTTAATTATATTAATATTGATAAATTATATTACATGGAGTTTTAATTATATTCGGTATTGATAAGTTAGGCTTGATGATTATATGAGGAGGAAAGATACTGTCTGACAGCGGATATTTTTATATGAGGAAAGGAAAGATAATGTGTGACAACGGATATTTCAATGTGTGTGTAAGTTTTTAAAATTTATATAGAGTTTTTATTTAGTAAATCTTTATTTCCGTTTATAAGATATAATTTAAATTATTTTAAAAATTAATAAATATTTTAAAATTTTCTTGATGGGGTGATCACGCAGATGCATAGGTGTCTTATGTGAGGTCGTTAGGGTATGTTTTTTTTTACTCGGGTATTAATTCCCTTTTATGTGTTGTCTTTGAATTCATTACTTTTGTGCGATGATTTTTCTTACGCAATTTGTGGTTAAAGTCGAAGTTTGGAAGTCTCGGCAATGAATTTAGGTTGGATGGGGAGTGAAGGTGTCTGGGTCTGGATCTATGGCGCCTCATTGGGGTTTTGTCCTTGGGTGAGGAGTACAGGCGGCGGTTACGACTTTCGGGCATGGGTTGGGATATGTCTCCTAGCCTTCCCTTCGGATCTAGGCACCCGGACAGTTGTGGTTTAGTATAGTTTCCACGCCTTCACTGGCTATATGCCATCTTCGCACTTGCGACAGCTTCAGGTTCCACTCCTATCCACGAGGGCTCTTTCTGTTCTTCACAGGTGCATGGGTATCATTTTGGTCTTTGGTAAATTGTGTTATTGGCTTGGGTGATCCGAATTGGATCCATAAAGAACGATTAACAGAGCCATGGTTGTACCAGGTCGGGACAGATTTCAAAGAATTTAAAACAACAATAAAAACACCTCTAAACTAGTGGCAATGGCAACCAGCGTGGAACGACGAGGACCTCGGTCAAAGCGTGCTGACCGAGGCCCATGGAGACTACGCGAGAGGCAAAATTAGCCCCTAGGAGACCCAGATCGGGAAACAGAGGCAGTTTTTGATGTGCGATTAATTGCACATCGTTGGGCGAAAAACCTCAAAATGGAGAAGCCCCGAGCGCTTGGTCATGTGGGAGCTGGGAAAACCGTGGACAAAAGGCTAAAGGACAAGGCAAGACCCGCGCTCCGAAAACCGACTGTATTGATTGGGGGCACCCTGAAACGGTAAGCGGAATCGGCGAAAATGGAGTGATCCCACTCAATGGTCGACGCGTGGCAAGCGGAGGAGAGAGAAAACCACTGTGATCGTGCACTAACAGTCGAGCAATTCAACCGCACGAAACGTGTGTATGGCGTCGGATCTGGAGGCCCTAGATCTAACGACTGAGATCGTGCCCGATGGGAAAGCGGAATCGACGGGGGATTAAGCCGCAGTTTGTAAAGATTTAACGTCCAATTTGACTGCTAAGGGTGGCAGAAGACTCATTCCACGATGTAACGGAAAAACCGAACCGTCGAAGCGAATTGGCATAGCTACAGGGGGACATGTGGCCACTCCCTATGAGCCTGATGATGATGCCGAATAGGGAACTCCAAGCGAAGCTGTAGCAGGCGATCCGACGGGAAGTGGAAGAGGAATCAAACAACCATGGGTACGAATGGCCTTAAAGCCATGCACATGAAAAGCAGAAAGTCACTAGAACCCCAAGAGGAGGACGTAACATAGAAAGGAAGAACAAAGAGAAGAAAGACAGTGAAGCAATAGTAGAATGAAAGACAGAGGGCCGAGCTGACCGAAGGCAACATCGAGCACTAGAGAGTTTGAGGAATTCAAGCCATCCTAGAGAGGATCTGTCCGGACTGAGCACCACATTAGGCTCTCTCCATTATAGACCAGAAGGTCACAGAGCTGGTAAGGAAAAGAATCTGTGTACTCTAGTGGCTTGGGGTATCCAAGAACCACCCCGCCAAGCAAATTCCGTGGCAGGAGACTCATATTGAGCTCCTTCATTGTAATCATTTGCTTCAAGACACAATAAAATAAGGCCACCACTGAGAGCTGGACTGGAGATGTAGCCCTGGAGGATAGGGTGAACTCCTTATTAAATTCTTGTGTTCTTGTATTTGCTTACTGTATTTCTCTGTTGTTTTTCATTTCAAGTGTCCGTGTATTTGTAATCTGATCGATCCATTGCTTAAATAACATAGACACACACACCAACACATGATTCTGTAATACCTTCATTTAGTAAATCTTTAATTGAGGTCACTCATAGGGTGATTATCAGATCAAGTGGTATCAGAGCTCTAGGTTGTAAGGTTAGACAAGCTTGTGTTGGTTTAGCTGTTGAATGCTCACTATATCAAAGCTCAAATCAGGAGAAGGAGAGTTGGTCGAAACTAATTATGAAATTGGGGGAGTCTATCTTAGGAAGACAATGTTAGAGGAAGGTTCTAAGGGGCTAGACCCTCAATTCAGAAAAGTTTCCTAGCTATAAAGTGTATGGTAGAAGAAATGTATAAGGACTTTAGAAAGCATAAGGATGAAGATTCATCAAGTTCTAAACAAGACAAAGAAGAAGATGAGTCTCATTCCCATGACCACTCAAAAAAAAAAGGGAAAGAGGAAAGCCTTTCTTTCTTTCTTAAGGCTTGTAACTTTTGGGAGACTGTGGGAAAGAAACTCTGTTTCTGCATTGTATATTTTTTACAGAGGATTAATGAAAGGCAGTGGCTCTATTTCATGAAATTCATGTGGTTGTGAGTGTAGCAAATGTGTCTCTTATGTTTCATATGTATCTTGTTATGTTTCATAGCTCATTTCATATTCATTTCCATTCAAATTTTCTAAGTTAGCTAAGGTAGAATTCAATTTTATTGCTCTGCCTGTTGGAAAATTTCATGTTCAGTGTTCATTCTTCTGTTGAAAAGGATTCATGTTGTCCATGCCCTTTTCACCCTCTTAATCAATCTCTCCATTCCGCACTATCTTAAACTAAATTGCTAGGCTTTCCGCCTACCTTGCCTCACGAAATAATCCGTGCCTTTGTGTTAAGTTCTCTGTTCATTGAGGTCCATTGGTCCCATATCATTTCAGAAACACAGTCATTCATAAAAATCACTTCTTGTATTCATATTCACTTACTAGCCTAAGATAAATAGTTCATTGTAAGTCATCTCAGGCCATTTCATTTATCTATTCACTGAGTATGACTTGGAGAGAGCCCTCCCCTGTTCTGGTAGGGCTAGCTATCAGACTGTGCGTGGTTTGTGGTTACCCTGAATTTTGCCTTCCTTCAGCCTAAGGCGGATTTAGGTGCTAACAGGACTCACTGGGAATTTCGGATAGGGGATCATGTATATCTCCAAGTTAAACCAAGTAGAAGCACAATGAAAGTTGAACCTGGTCTTCGTTTGACTTTCGTTCCAAAACAATTCAGGCCATAAGACTTACAACCTTGGTTGTTTGGGTTTTAATAATATTCTTATTGAATTTAATTTACTAGAGTTGCAGAGCAGTATGGTGATTTCAATTTTACTTACGCAATTGACAAGAATTTGATTCATGTTGCACATAACTTGGGCCTCACATATTGATTTTAGTCATACATGTTGCATATGCACATGTTTAATTTACATGCATATGCATAGAAAGGAGTTATGTTATATGTGATACTAATACACCTCAGAGTTGCAGAGCAGTATGGTGATTTCAATTTTACTTACGCAATTCACAAGAATTTGATTCATGTTGCACATAACTTCGGCCTCACACATTGATTTTAGTCATACATGTTGCATATGCACATGTTTAATTTACATGCATATGCATAGAAAGGAGTTATGTTATATATGATACTAATACACCTCTTGATTTGCAATGGGAAACCTCTATTTTCTCAGCCTACATGTATCGGGTCTTTGAGTGATTTCTCCCAATATTGTACCCTCCCTTCATATAAATCAACCCAACATGAATTTGTAAAGAAATGGTTCGCAATCATAGTCAACTTTGAATGATTTTGTTTCCATAGTTCAACGTTTTCCATATTTCAATAGGAGTGAATTTTACATAGTTTAAAAGAAGAGGCAGTGATATTTTGTTTAATATTAATGTTATGATAATAAGTGGAAGTACTTAAAAGAGAATCATTTAGCTCATTTCAATATTTTATAACTTAATTTTATTTTCATTAACACGAGTATGACCATATTATGTACGTGAATACACCATGTTATTTTATAATAAGATTATCATGTTATTTTATAATGAATCATTATGAAACATCTCCTTAGTAAATAGCTTATTATGTCTATTTTATTATTATTATTATTATCATTAGTTTGGTTTTGTTTAGTTTATAATGGGTTTAATATTTTGCTTTAGTAAAGAATAGATACTCTATTTAATGTGGTTTATCATTGCAGTTAAAAATTGGCAATTTTAGATATAGTAATAATATTTTGACTTATATTCCTAATGTGGATGGTTGTCAATATTCATATGGTTACATTACAAATTCACTTAACAGGATGATACATTGGGGAGAATCTAAAAGAAATACACCTTATAAACTTTCTTCCATTAAAAACAAGAAAATATTTCATTTTAATGAGAGGTTTTCCACTCCGGAAAGCTTTCATTAAGTTGGATCTTGTGGAATCCTAACATCTATTGTCATGAGTTTTTAGATAAATACATATTTATCACCTTCCATATCATGTCACATATGAGGTGTTGTTACAATTTGTATGATTTGAATTTGTTCTAATCCGTGTAATTTCCACCTCAAATCACCATAATAGAAGTATATTGTTTCCTTCGTCGTTTTCCACCCTTCTTGCTTAATGTTCCAAAGTAACATGAAATTAAGAATCCACTATTCTCCCATCACAATAGAAAATATGCCAAAACCTCCAGTGTCACGGTTCAAACCCAACAGTGCTAAATGTATCAATAAATACCCACAGGGCCACAAGTGCTTTGAGGACGCAGAGTGGTTGTTGTTTTGTGAGAAGCTTCAGGGGCAAAATTTCAAGCTTACTAGAGATTTTACAAAAAAAAATAATGGGACCATGGCCTGTTTTAAATAACTAGAATTTTTTTTTGTCTATGAGGAGTCAATTGCATAGAGAACAGACCTCCCTCAAGCTGGAGAATACTAGTTCAAGAATATTGTGAAGGAAATTGACTGTAATTGATTTATGATACCGGAGCAGCAGAATCAAAATTGGAGGAAAAGTATTTCTTACACATGGGTAAAGGAGGAATGGCATGAAACTTTGTATTTAGTGCAGAAGTAAATCACATGCGAAGGAAGATTCAAAATGACTTTCAGTTATCATATGAAGTTTTAATCATGATTTAAAGATAAACGAAAGATGAACTTTCCTTTTTACTTGTTGAATATTTTAACCAAGATTGTTAAGAATGTTCAATATCGGCCTGAACATGAGGAGACTAGTATGTTTCATCATGGACTTATTAAAATTTTGGTAGAATCTAAATTGGAAAAAAAAAGTGTAAGACCTGGGACAAATTCCTCTTATGGGGAGGGTTTGGACAGACATCTCTATCATCTCCTGCAAAAAGAGGACAAAACCTTGGGCCTAAAAGGGAGAAGGGTTTCAGAGAAAGAATGCTCATATGAAGGCTTGAGCTTGGAAGAGAATGAATGGAGTTCTAGTGAGGCAAAAGAAACCCTTGTCTCAAAAAACCATAAACCCTCACAGGAAGAAGAAGAGGCCTTAGTTGATAAAGAGAAAGATCCCATGGCCGAAGAAAAAGAAACCCCTGTAAATAAAGAGAAGGAGCCTCAGCTGAAAAGGAATAATTTTTGGCTAAGGAAGAAAAACAGTACAAGAAAAAGGATTGTCGAAAGAGGAAGAAGAAGACATCAATTGTATCACAGAAAGGGAAAAGTCAGAGAATAAAGAAGAAAGCCAAATTCGAGGAAGACTTAGATGAGTTGGTTATCGTGAATATGTTACCTCGATGACCCCATCCTTGATCATTAGACAGACAACGTGTAAGTTTAGAAGGATCGTTTGAATCCACAACAACTCCATTGAGTACAACTGCAGGACTAGAGACGGTGGATATAAGTTTAGAATTGGTGTCTGGACCTGCAACAGCTTCTTTGAGCACAATTGCAGGACCAGATTCGGTGGATATAATCCCAGACGTAGCATCTTAACTGGCAACAGCTCCTTTGAGCTCAGCTGCAAGACCAAATTTGGTGGAAAGTGTGGTATCCCAGGTATATCGAGATGTTGACCAGAATCTACTTAATTTGCCTTATTATGATTCAAAAGAGGAGGGAGTTTAAAAACCAGCTATGGAGTTTGAATCTATAAACATTGTTGAACACAAAAAAGTTGAAAATGATTATGTTGTGGATGTTTCTGAAGTGAACCTGTTGAGAATATTTCGACACTAGATAGACCTAAATTTGAATAGACTAAGGAAATTTAGGAACCAAGTTTTCCTGAGATTGGACCAGTTGAGGAATTTTAGGTGTTAAAAGACCCTAAAATGGATGTGGTGGAAGAAGTGAAAATTGTTGATAATCTTGAAGTTGCGAAGTCTGATGGAATTGTTGTGCTAACCTCAGAACTGGACGCACTTAAAAAGGAGGTCGAGATGTTTCTTGGAAATCCAGTAGAGATGCACATGTTGTTTCAACTAGACAAAATAAAGCCTATTGAGAAAGAAGAACATGTAACTGTTCTTGAGAGTAAAGAATGTAAGTCGCCTGAGGGACCTAGGGATGCCATGGAACTGTAAGAGGAAATGAAGGTCCTCGGGCCTGATACATTGGAAATTACTTAGGAAGTAGTAGATAAACCATGTTTCAGCAAGTAACTCGAGATAAAGAGGCTTCAAAACAGGGTCAAAAAATTTAGAAGTAAACACACGCAACTGAAATTGGAAAATCAAGTTTTAATAGAGAGAAATGAGCACTTGAGGAAGTCCAAATATTGAGTAGCCACTGGAGACTCGTGGTTAAGAAAGGAAAATTTTGGCAGCCTAATTTGGAGCATATGATGCAGCGATATAAGCAGATGAAATCCAAATATTCACAAGAGAAGCAGAAGAGGAGTCAGGAGAAGCTTGACCTTTTGGTTCAAGCTAAAGAAGGAACTGAGCATAAGGATGTGCAAAAGCCAGGGCGTTGGGGAGATGACGAGTCCCAAATTCGACCTATCCATAGTACCTCCCAAACACCTTATGAACCATTTACCTCCAATTTGTCTTTCATTTCCATATACATTGTTTTTTTTCATATCACTACCATGATTTTAACAAGTCTTGAGTACTAAGGTGATTATGCGTTATTTTACGCATTTCTTCGCTAATTTAGTCTATATTTTAGTGTTTTTGTCTGACTATAATTATGGGGTATTGAAACTCTTTTGCACAAGTCATTCATTGGAAGAATGATCTTTCCACGGGTTACAAGAGAATTTTGGCCCAATGCATCAAGTCAGAGTTACTGGAAAAGGTCGTCAAAGCAATTACAGAAAATGAGAACGATTTGATAGTCAGATTCCAGCTTAAATATTCACACCCATGATTAGTCCAACCAAGGTGAGAGGTGATCTCCATCTTGTTTTTTAGGATATATTGTGTACCAGATGATCTTCTTATTTAAGGAAATATTTTTCATATATGTAATATTGGTTGGAAAGTTTCTTCCTTTTGTTATATTTTTGTAATGTATGGTTACAGAGTTATAACTATCCATTCATGTTTCTCATCCTAATTTGAGCTCTATCATATTATATATACCTTTGTAAATGGTTGAATAAGGTTAGTTGTAATACTAGTTTTAATTTGTTGTTGTTTTTTTTTTTTTCTTCTGAACTCTGTAATATTTTTGGATGGTTTATTATGTGAACTATGTTGTTGGTTTCCTTTATAGCGTAAATTTGATTTCTGCCTAAAGTGCTTCTAGTTAGGCAAGGTCCCTGAGCTATGATGCACTTGCAATTTCATAGGTGTGTGAATGTTTAAATAGCATAAGTCTATTTACAATTCTATAAGTTTATGTTACGAATCAAATCCCTTTTTGTAGGGTTTTGTAGACTTGTGTTATCCTTTATACTTACACTTTTGTAAATTAACTTATTTTCTCGCATGGAATGAGGTCCCTGTGTAGAAGGATAATGACCGAGGGATCCAATAGTGTTGTGTTTACAACCCCAGGTCTTAGACTAATATTACTCAAATGATTGATTTTTTCATAATCATCATGGTGTGACTTCTTATGTTTGTGAGCTAGTTGCATCAATTACTAGACTAGCTAGACATCTTTGTGATGTTAATGAATAGAATAATCTTTGAACTTATTTTTTAATTCTGTTTAGATTATATGTGAGTAAATAATCCACATTCTATAATGACAGATTAATAATATAATGTTGTTACCTCTGATTAATTATTAACCAATTAAGTCCACTTATGCTTATGATTTATGGGTACCTCTTTAGCATACTAGTCTTGGTCAATAATTTAATGAAAAACAAATTAAGCAATTAAATTTTCCATTAGGCTCCAAGGTTGACATCAATGCCAATACCATGTTGCCAACATATGGACATTGTATATTCACCTACAGGCCTACAAATGTAGGTTCTCCACCAGCAATCCAGATTATCTACGGGGGTTGTCAGTGGCTAATCTAAGTCTATCACTTACAAAAGTGGGTTTTCAATGGCTAATTTGATTCCATCCCCTAATTTGGGGACAACTAAAATTTCTTTACTTATATTTGCAACACCTGGTTCAATCATTCTTCCAACACCATGCCAGTCAGCATTAACAACATCAACACCTTAAACCATTCATCTAGAACATGCATAAGCACTTCTAGAGTTGTTGACATCAATGTCAATAGATAGATGAACAAAATGTTGACATAAATTCCCAAACCATGTTGCCAACAATTGGAACTCTTTGTTATCTAAAGAATGACTATTTGTTGGGTGAAAGTGTTTGTTGTTTGTTGAATTTCGTTTGTGATTATTTACTACATGCATATGTGGTTATGTGAGATTATTTTGAGATATATACGAATACGTATATGTTACTTAAAGATTATTTTGAGTTGATGCAGCAAGGTAAACATGAAGAATGTTGACTAGATTTTGTAGAGTAGCCCAACAAGATTGCAAAAGTTCATGACTAAATGATGCATTCAAAATTATGAGGGAGAATACTTAACTTATCTCTTGTTGGCTTATAGTTTTCTTTGGTATTTTCATAAGTTGACACAAGTTGATGAATAATAGTATAGGCATAATAAAATGCAAGAGATGAACTAGTTTAGAGAGGCATGTACATCAAATAGATATTAAATAATGATATTCCAAGATGCATGAAGGCATGCTAGTTTCATATAGTAATGGATGTGTAGGCATAAAGACTCTAAGTAGTATGTTTTCATAACTTCACTAATAGTGATTAATGATAAACATGTAACGAGGAGCAGGTTAATAGCACAATTGGGAAGCCAATGAAAGTGTTGCATGTAGTCTTAAGCAACCAAGGCCATGGAAAATAAGGTGTTGATGAGAGAATTGCACAACTGATATCTTTGCCTATTGATAAACATGTTGTGACAATTTGGTGAATACATTAATAAGAGGTTTGCTACTAGTCATTTGTCTTCTCTAGATAAGTGTTTTTAAAATTATTGATTATGATTCTTTAACTTTATGCACACTTAAAGTATTGAAATTTGACGGAATACTTGATTAGGTGCATGATATGAGTATGTGCTTATGAGATTGGATGAAGGAATGATCAGGTTTGTTGGGTGCCAGGTTTGTATCCTACAAACCTCAACACTTAACTGTCAAACCAGGTGGTTGTATACTTCGAGGTGCAAAACAATTAATGCCAAGAGATCGAAAATTCTAAGAGATTACTCATGCTTCTATCTTAATCACAAACTTAAGATTCCAAATTTAGTAAATCATCACCAAACTAACTTCTTGTACTATTTGCAACTTTATTAAATCAATCAACTCAGATCTTACCTTCACTACTCAAACCATTCATCACTATGTTTTCAAGAATTAAAAACAAGACACACAGTGCAAGTACAATCAATTCAAACCAATTCTCAATCAAATTCACCAAATCCACATTTAAAATGTGTATTTAATCTCTATTTCAAATTTGGTTTCTCTAAGTGTAGACCAATTAATGCCTTCAATGTCAAAAGACATACACTTTGTTCCTATACTTTTTAAATCAAACTTATAAATATTCAAATTCACCAACAATGTTTATGTAGAAAAGAAAACCATAAAGACTACAAAGATAATAAAAAAAATATCATATGTGAAACAACCACTCTCCCTGTAATCAATAGTAATATGGATAGTCGATGCACACAAATTGTTAAAGGATTAAAATATTATAATCTTTGTGCCTAAATAAGTCAAATCATCAAACAAATCCAATTGACTTGATTTGGGTGTGTTGTAGTATTCAACAACCCCCCATTTATTTTTATTTTAGTTATACAATAAATAATGGGAACCATTCTTCTATGTTACTAGAACTATTTAGTTTTCAATAAAGATAGGGAGTTTTTAATTTGTTATAAAAATATCTTAGGCTTGAAAATTTCATTATCGGAACCCAAGTATTGGAGGCCCAACCTTAATAATGTTACGATAAATGAAAAATCTGATAGGCCCTTTTATTATAAAATTAATGCATTATTAGAAGATTTGTATAAAATCCTTATAATATCGTAACTTCCCTTACAAGAAAGTTACGAAAAAACAATTCTCCGATAAAACATTCCTGATAGTTCATTTAATTATTAAAGGGGCTTTTGCTAAAAGAGGAAGATAATTCGTGCGCTTCCTTTTTAAATTAAATACTTTAAGAATCGTCAGCTCCATAGCTGCCACTTGGCATATCGTCCCTTTGCAAATATCGTAACTTTTAAAGTGTTTCATACTCAAAACTCCCGATATCTCAAAACATCCTATACTTAGTGCTTTCGATATCCACTATTTCTAATATCTCAATATTTATGGTGCTTCGCAGCTCCGATATCTGATATATCTGATACTTGTCCCCTCCAATATCATGACACCTCTGATATTCCCATCTATAGCTGATATTGGCACTTTCATATCGGGTACTTTCTCTTTAAATCCCCGATATGCTATCGCTGATATAGAAGTTTTGATATCACTGCCCGCCTCCTCTTATATCTGTTATTTCTTTAAATATGATTTATCAGGAGTTTCATGTATTGTAACTTTCTAATGTGCAAGAAATTGATTTATTTGATACATTTCTTCCAATACGATGATGTGTGCAAACCCACGTGAATTCACATTTTGAAATTTAATATCTGAAAGTGGTGAATTTATGGTTTTTGATATTATAATTAGTCTCATTTATTACAGTTTGATTCTATCATAATACACCCTTTAAGACAGAAATTGTTATGTGAAACTCATTATTTTCACTTAAGACTTTCGAGACAAGAAATTATAGCTCAAACTCGTGTTTTTCATTACAGGCTAGTCCCAACAAGCGCAACTCCAAAGAAATGTATAAACTAGAAAAAGAAAAGAAGAAACATGTTACTCAACAGCAATCAGTTGCCCCTCTAGTTGAAAATGCCAATACACTACGATTGTTTTTTGACACAGTTTATTCTCTAGATGCTGGAAGTGATTATTGGGAACCTATCTATAAAATATTTGAGGATGAAGGACCCAAAGTCACACAAAGAACAATTACAGTCGAGGATCCTACACCAGTCTCTAATACCACTTAGAGTGATGTGGCGAATTCATTCTTGCATAGGATTACTGCCCTACCCAAAATCCTTCCTTATATGGACATGGTTCAATGGTTCATTGACAACTTAAGAATTGCAAAAAGGAATTTCATGATAGAAGCAAACAATTATCATCTCATTCAGCGGCAGTGATTTTAGTGCAATGTACCATTTTCCACCACCTTAGTGCAAATATAACAAACAATTTGTGGAGAAATTCATGAGAGAAAATGATCATGTGTCAGAGCCTATTAGGGCATGGAGAAGACATACGAACAACATAAGAGAGAGGAAAAGGGTATGTATTCAATTGACTCTTTCATTGGTCCCTATTGTTAAATAGATGCCACGATATGTAGGCTCTTTGCTTATTCCAATATGCCAAAATTCTTCGATCAATGGACACCACTAATTGATGCTACCTTAGAAGGATATGTATTAGATTGGGGAAATATATTATCTAATAACCTAGCCACTCATATTCTGAATTTTAGAAGTAAGTGTAAAGTTTCAGAAAACATAATTCCTACTTTCTACATAAGTGCCTATGTAATGGATGCCCTATGCTTCACTATGGATTTCACCTCTATGGGATGAAAATGGACCTTAGAGGACACAAACCCCATCCATATATATCATGATATCCTTTGGGACTCCAAGTACCATCCTCACTTTTATAAAATATTCCATAGAGTTATGCTTGCTTTTTATCAAATTAACTTTAACAAGAAAACTCCTAGGATTTCCCAAGAAGCTAAAACAGGCTTACTCCAATTCATAAATTGGTTTGGTGAGGAGTTATTTACCTACATCCGGGTCTTTTGTAGTCTTACTAACCCCCATGTCTTGCCTTTGCATGTCCCTGAAAAGCTTCTAACTCGAGAGATAGCATACCAAACCGTAGGTAATGACATTTCATAACTATTAAAGGAATATAATAAGAAAGTGTGGCATGTTTTTCCTCTTCATTGTGGTATGTTTACTTTGGATAATTTCAAGCATGCAACCATTGAGATTAATTCTATATTAGAATTAAATTTTCCTACTATCTCTAATAGACAGTATGATCTCCATCAAATTGTCAAGAAGGTTACTGCATAGTCAAGCATCAGGAAACTCTTTCATGAACCAGACAAGTTTGATGACTTATTTGAAAAATATTTCACCTATTCAATGCTTACTAGACAAGCAGCAAAGTATTTGACTCCATGGGAAATGACTCAATTCACTCAATACAGGCAACATGATTATCCCATTTACCTACATATTCATTAAAGCTTCCTCAAGAAGGCATAGGTCAAGATCAGGTTATAGTTGTTCATTCCACACAGGATACTAATACACATCAACCAAAAGAGACAAAGGCTTTTTCTTCTTCTTAGACTGTAGGTCTTTTTCCAAGTTCCAAACTTGAGTAGATATTGGAATAGTATAGCTAGGTTATGAAGGAAAAGGAATCCTAATTTTTGAAGACTCCCTCACAAGAGAAGGTCCTAGATACTTTTGAAATGTTAGAACATGCTCTTATTACAATAGAGGCCTCTAATAAACCTTTCGAAACTAAATACATTGAAGTTATACCAACCTTCCCAACCTCTGAATTTGTATTAAGGGTTGAAGATATTCCTTCCCTTGATATATTTTACAGTCCTAAACATAGGTTGTTCTTAAAAGAAAAAGGAACAAAAAAAAAAAAAAAAACAGTTGTAGGCCTTAGTTCCTAGAAATGCTTCTCTCAAAATAGTATGGAAGGGTTCTTTTTCCACTCCCTCAGAGGAACTGGGAAGAATCACTTAGTTCACGGGAGCCTATGCTTCTGCAACTATGGACAAAGCCATTGAAGTTTACCAGTTATTGAAAGAAGAGGAAGAAAAAATTGTGAAGTTAGAACAAAGTCTCGAGATCGAGAAACAAAAGATTGTTGATCAATGGAAGGGACAACTTATTGCTCTCCAGAACAATTTAATGCCCTTAAAGTCCAACATGACTCTAATTTGTAGGCCCAAGATACTCAGATGCAAGAATTACAGAACATGATTTCACAACTTAAATTTAATCTTGAATTAACAGAGTTCAAAAAGGAAGCAGGGGAGTTAAATACTCTCCTTGCTCAACAGAAAATCATATTTTGTCAGAAATTGGCTATTATTCATGATTTGTGTCACACATCCAGTTCCTTGGTGGACAAATTATTAGACCTTAGAATATATTTGTATGATCTTCAAGAAACGATTGCAGGTTTCATAACGTGGAAGGACAACGTTGGTGGGAGATTAGCTGATCTCCCTAGGATAGAAGAGTCACACAAGGAAATAATCTTCAGAGAATGGGAGATTTGCCTTAAGAGTGCATAGGAAGTAGTGTTCAATGCAAGGGATATCACTAATAACCTCATTAAAGCAATTAGTGATAAGTTATTTTAGACGAATCTCATTTCAAACTTCCCCGAGGGAGCTCTGACAGATATCAAACTGCTCACTAAAACGTGGCAGGAATCATCCAAAAAACGGGCCGAAATAATTGAGAAGCTATTTGAAATGTAATTAGAATGTCATTAGCAGTTCTTAGTCAAGACTCACAACTAGTGGTTAATACTCAGATGCCTATCCAACACCACCACCCACATGTTTCCAGTGTTAAGGGATGCCATATGTATCAATCAAATGCAGATTCAGCTGAAGGCTCCACCTGAATTGAAACCCATGAAACATATTTATGAACTTCGACAGCGAATGGGAGGATAGTCCTCTTCACATGCCTAATCAAGTTGTTATAAAAATTTCTAAAAATGTCTCGTTGACTTATTTTAAGCATTGTTTGTTAAAAATGCTTCATGTTTTTACTCTACTTTGCTATATTTGTATTTAATTTTGAGACTATAAATCCCCTCCATTTGTAAGGAGAAAGGTTTTTGAATGTTGGAAAGAAGGCTTTTGCTTGCACTATTGTGACTAAAGTTTCTCTTAATAGAAATTTGGACCAAAACCATTTTCTCATGACCACAGTTACAATATATCGAGTACTATTATCTATTTATTATTTCTTTTCTTAAGAGTTGAATGGTTATTTGATTAGGTTTATTATATATGTGTTGTAAGGAATCATACTTTTTTCACTACTGATATGTGTGATTGAAATTATATATTATATGTGTAGAAATTTTGAATAATAAACACATATTCAATGGAGATTATCCTAATCATGTACTAATGCGGAATACATACATAATACATAAGCTCCTCTACGTTGATCATCACTATAGTAGCATCAATAACAATAAAACATCAAGAGCATGCACACATTAACATAGTCTGTAACCCGGGGAAAGCTTATAGCTAAAAACCCCACACTATATGTATATTAATGATTGAGAACATGTAACATTACAATAGTCGATACTTCTCAGAAGTATCCAGCACTATCTCCACCTGTTACACACAATACAGCTCAAATCTGATCTCCAAATCTATTCCACTGCTTGCCTACCTCCACTGCTCAATACCTGCTCAAGAATTGGATGAGAATGGTTGAACCAAACTCGTATTTACCTCAAAAGAATCACTCACACTGGGAATCACGTGAGCAGAGGCTATAATCACTTGGTATTGGCCAATTCTCATTGGCATAACTCAATCCCATTTATTGTGCGAATCCTCATGCACAACTATAGTCACAACTAATAGCAATCTGATCCTCTAACACCTGTCCCTGCTGAACTGAACATGAACTGACATGCAACTGAGTTAACTGATGTATTCTTTAGTTGCATTATGAGTTAATAATTAGTTTAACAACTCATCATTAGTCTATTTGCAGTTAGACTAATTACAACTAGTTTAACCAAGTCAAACTGAACACAACTCCATCAACTCCACAATCAACTCCACCAACTCAACTGATTGAGTTCTAACTGAAGTCATGCATGCAACAACTCAACTGACCCACAAAGAAAACGTATTTCCTTCTGATAGCTGCATGTGCCACATCTGTAGCTCAAACTGAAGTGCTCCAAGAGAATAAGATAAAGTTTATAGTCTAAATATTATTATAAGCTAATAATATTTGACTGCTCTATAATTAGACTTGACAGTGTCACCGTTGTTGTCTAAAAATAGAAGTCAATCTATTTTTTCCAACTTGACCAATCATCCATAAATAGCATACTGCAACTCATAGACATGATCCATATGTCTAAAAATAGACATAGTCTAAAAATAGACTTTGCACCATAATTTGCCTACGGGCCCACTTAGTGAAGGCGACTCTTTTCACTAAGCTCCATCATCTTGTTGCAATCTCAACAGATTGGTCAAGGGGTGGGAAAAATGAGCTCTAGCCATAAAACAATGTGCAACACATATTAACTCATCAAGAAAACTTATACAAATTTTATAAACAATGAATGTACATCAAAATGCCACTTTTTGCACATTCCTCAAGTATAACCAGTGAAGCGTGTGCGATTGCAACCAAAAAGTGTCATTTACAACAACAAAAGATGTTATGACCATGAAATGCATATAGAGATGTTCTAATCAATGTGACAACACTTGAGAACATTAAAGAACACTCAAGACATATAAAACAACACAAAGTGACACTTAGCGACTGAGGTGACATTTGATACAACAATGAAGTAGGCTCCAAAATTTGAATGTAATGAAATTTTGAAGGGGGTTGTAGGAGCGACAATACTTGGTGACACACAGGGCAGACTTCAACTTCGTTGTCTGGGAAAATATTTCAGTTAAGGGTAAGACCTTCTGGAAGTATTGATTTCCCCATGTTCCCCCTTTCGACCTGGTTTCATACATAACATCTTCTCTTTTCTCTACTTAGTTGAACTCGCACTAAGATACACCATATCACAATCGGTTCAATACAGGAAAGGTAATGTGCACGACAAGTTTTTTTTTTTTTTTTTAAGATTTTCAAGGTATGGAATTTTCATCTCTAGTGTTGCTCCACTACCAGTAGGCCTAGAAACTACCCTAGCGGAGTCACTTTAGGATCACAAACATTAATTCATTGCCAACGATCCTATATAGTACCCCGGTGAAGTCACTTACTTCACCTCCCTACATAGGAAGCCTTTCTCTTCTTTCACCCTTTATTTATTTATTTAATAGAACTATGCATTGGCACTTATTATTTTTAATGGGTGGAAGATGGGTCCAAACTTATTGAGAGTAGAGGAGGTTTCCGCTTTAGAGAAGTATTTTAAGACCTTTGATTTAGATTTTCTTGCTTTAGATTTTCCCCTTATCCCTTCTCTACTAGATTGGACAAGCACTAACACACAAGTAGACATATACCAACTTGAGCAGTTTAGGTGCTAGCATAAGTGCAGATCTAATAGGTTCCCTCAAGACTATCCTATTGGATGAGTCATATTTTCCATCTAGACTTACCTCAAACTATGGAATTTTCCTAAACAACGGAGAATAAACAGAAAGCCAAGTGTTGCAGTTGTCACACATCTCCTTGATTGCACTACAAAGTATTTGGGACATGCACTTTACATACATGTCTTATTTATGTATAATCACCAACAACAATACAAAGCATGACATGACTTCATAATAGACACAAACTAACATAAGAACGGAAGGAAAGAAAACACAAAACAATATACATAGGAAGTGCAGCTCAATGCTGCTACTGAAAATAGTGCTTATGTTCTTGCCCATTTACGAGAAGGGGGTCAATCTTCCTGTCCAAATATTTAATCTTGAAGGCATTGCAACGGAGCCTATCTTCGATTGTGAATGTTCTAGTCCACAATGGTTGGAACTTAGTGTCTTTACCTTTGTTTTCATGGGGTTTATACCATTTTAGAACTAGGTCACCCACATCAAAGCTCTTTTTCCTTGCGGATTTTGTATCAAACCAACACTTTACACAATTTTTATGTATGGAAATTCGGTCTTTGGCTTTGAGCCTCTCTTCCTCAAGTTTGATTAAAGTGTTTATCCTTCTCTAAACTAATGGGAAAGGCTTGCCTTGTGACTCTTGGGAGAGATGCAAGGCTAGGAGATACGAGTTTGGGAGTAACTTCTTTATCGTACACCAGAAAGTATGGCAAGGTTTTTAGGGAAGGCTTTGGAGTTACATGGTCAGCCCAAATTGAATCAATCAAAGTAGTATGTCAGTTCTTCTCTTCAGAGAAAATGGTCTTCTTAATTATGTGAATAAGATTTTTATTTGTTGATTCAGTGAGACCTTTTCCCTGGGGATAATAATTAGATGCATACTTCAAAACAAACCCATTTTCTATTACAAATTCATAAATTATTAACGATGAGTTGCATTATCAAAGATAAGTTACGTAGGAATGTGTTGTGGTAAAAACACAACACCCCCCATTATTGATGCGTCCACTTCAAATAATGGGGACCCTTTCTATAAAAATTTTGGCTAAGCACCTTTTTGATTTTTATTTTAATTGATTGCCCTATGCTTTCGTTAATTTTTAGTTTTCTTTGGATTCTTGTTTTGATTGCTTTGTTAGAATCAATTTTTTATAAGCTTCCCATTGACGCTTGTTTCGCCTCATTTGGTCAACTGGTTTGAAAATGGCACTCCTTTGAAGTCTCATCATTTATCTAGCCTGGGTTAAAATTGTATAAAATGTACAATATTGCATTCTGTAAATATATGAGTTCAATAAGGCATTCATTTTAAATATTAACCCGTAGCAAGTTTTTACTAACATTTTTCATTTTTTAGTCATGCAGCCAAATTATTAATTATCGAGATTTAAGAAATTTACTCCAATTTCCAAATCAAATCATAATCTTAAAAATCTAAACATTCAAGTGGTTGTAGTTTATTTTTCATTTATTTTCCAAATAACTGTAGTTTAGTTAATTTCATAACTAAATTTCATTAAAATAAAATCAAAACAAAACATTAATTTTATATATTAAATTTCAAAATAATTAAATTAATTATTATATAAAATTAAATTAATTTAATTAAATTAAAATTTAATATATAAAATTAATATATATAAAATAACATTAATCGCATCGGGAGTTTGTATCGCATCGGAGGTTTTGTTCGCAACTTATTTTACAAACCCCCGATATCCTTTCATACCTCCGATCGCCGATAACCAAAGGGCAATGAATCGCATCGGGAGTTTTTGTTTGATATAAGTTAATGCCCCCGATATCACATCCTTCCCGACTCTCCGATTGCGAAAAATAAAGTCACCGATGCCCCGATGCGATATCGCATCGGGGACTTTGACATCGCAACATGTTATAAAGAACCCCGATACACCTCCACGCCGATATGCCGATATTCTCCACGCCGAAATGCCGAAAGCCCTCTCCACGTCGATGGCACGATAAGACATGGGGTATTAAGTTTTATTACACATGGGGTATTAAGCATGTTTTAAGTTTTATGTTAGTTTGAAGTTTTTTTTAAAAAGAACACTCATACATATGAGTGGAGAAGGTAAGTAGTGTAGGTTAATATAAATATTAGTATAATATTAGTTTATATATGTTAAATGTAATATATTATATTATATTAATTAAATTAATTAATACGTAATATATTATATTAATTAAATTAATGTAATATTTAATTAATTAAATTAAAATTTAAATATCATTTAGATTAATATTAATTAGTTTTTTTAATTAGATTAGTTTTTAATTAGAATGGATTTGATCGTTAGTTAGTTAAATTAATAAATAGTTTAGTTTATAATTAGCAATTAAATTAGAAACTAATTTAGGATTAGATTTTTAATTCAAATTTTGATTTTTTAGCCCAGCAACAGAATTTCTAGATTTACATCAAATTTGACCCATCAACTTTGGAAGCTCATAAATTGAGTTCTACTTGGCCAAATGAGGCCCAGGACGGCTCATTGTAAAGAGAAAATCAAGGAGAACATTTTGGAGGAGGTTTCACCAACATAATTGATCATTTATTGGGCCAAAAATCAGGCAGAAGATCAGGCTCCGAATTTTGAAAACAAAATCAATTTTCTGAGTTATTGTTTTCAATTTCATTTGTCCAAAACCTCTTCTAATTGTAGATCCATTGGCCAATGATATCCTTTGCCAATCAAATCATTCCAAGCATCAATAAGTAGCTTATATTTTGTTTTTAATTATTTATTTAAATAGAATTTGATTGGGTTTGATTTAATTGCTAGAAATGATATTTTGATTGCATTTTAATTTATTTTGATTTTCTTTGCAAGGAAAACAGTGGAGAAATATGGAAAAAGAATCTCAATCAATTGAGAAGGCTTCAGCAATTGAAGATCAGAATTTAGGAGCAAGTTTAAAATTTGATTTTAGCAGAATTCTCTTGAACAAACCTCTCATGCTCTAAACATTCTTTTTACAAAGACTATAAATAACAGATTTGCAGAATGGAATAAGGGCTGCTCTCCTCTGCAATTTTAGAGCTTCTAAAAGCACTATTGTAATTGGAATTTAGAGTTGTAGGAGGGAGGAGTGAAAAATCTCAGATCTGGGGATTATTGAGGATTTTCCCTTTGTATATTGAATTATGCATGAAGAACAAAGCTTGCATTATTGTGGCTCTAGTTTTGAAGGCAGAAGTTCAAGCAATGTAAAGGGCTGTTGGAGACCAAGAACAGAGGAATGGATGCAATAAATTGGTATTTCTAATACTATTGTTTCAAATATCAGTTTTAATTTTATGATGATAGGAATGTGTCATTCTATTCATGTTTGTGTACTATTGTCAATATGGGTAATTTGTCACATTCTTGTTATTATGTATCTCTGTTTTTTATGGATTAATTTCTCATTTTTGAGTAACTACTTACTCTGAAATCTGTCTCATGAAACTGATTTATTGAATGATAATGTGTTGTGAACTATTTTCACATATCATTATTCAATTATTGGATTTATTGATTTGATAATCAATATCATTTTGTGAACTACTTCCTGAATGTTGTTGATTTATTATTTCAGTTTTAAGGTCTCAATAGAATGTGTTTTGGTAACCATAATATCAGTTAAATGAATTACTTCATTAACTTGATATTCATTATAAACAAGACATATTTAAATCCCAATATTTTAATTATCTTGCTCTTAGTTGGGTTAGATCTATATCTGCCTAATTAAGATAGGATTTAGATTACTTTCTTTTAATTGTATCATAGAATAAGCTTGCATTTAGAGTAAAATCTACATCTTTAAGTCCTCTTCTCAAAGAGGCAAAACTTTAGCTGTGGCTTGGCTGAACCCAAATCAGCTTAAGGGTCATTCTCTTGCCTGATCAGTAAGAAGAAGTGATCTGATGTCCCTGTCTATTGGTAGTTAAAGATACATTATAAATCAATAGCAATAGGGAGAAGGTAACTGGACCTAGATGAACAGTCGGAGGCACCACACCAAACGGAAAAGGAGCTGCTTTTAAGGTCCGGACCGGGTGGTTATCCCCCAATGTTGTTGCAGCGATTTTCGAGGCATCAACAGGACCCTATCGATTACTTGTGCAATGTGGGATCCACCAATTCACTCTCGGAATCATTAAACTTCCTCAAGTTGGTAACCATGGGTGTTGACATAGGCCTATAATCCTTCTTCTTTAATTTGTTTAGGATATCAGTTGATAGTTTCCCTGCCCAAGGAATATATTTCTGACTATTGCCACATCTCCAATCCCAAAAATTAGTGCATCATCTCAATTTCCTTCATCTTGAGGTCCTAAGTAAGGTCCTCCTTGCACATCTCTATGAACCTCTTGGATCCCGTTAGAAAGAGTTCATCCACATAGAGCACCAAATTAGTGGATCATCATGAACAAGTACATAATACAAGTTGGAATTTTCCTCACTCTTTATTGGCCCAAAGGTCACACTAAGGGGGGTGGGGGGTGAATTAACGTGAGATAAATTTTACCATTTCATAACATTTCATAATCAAAGGATCATATAACAATGAACCATATCCATAAGAATCAAATAATTTGATAAAACAATGCATCATAAAGCTTCCATCACATCAATAACACATCAAGAAGCCATCACATCACAAAGAGGCACAATATTTTACATGGAAACCCATACATGAGAAACTCACAAATATTCTTCTTCTTTATCTTCAATTCATTACATATATTCGTAGGCTACAACTTACTGGAGGCAACCACCCCAAGATATGCAAGTTACCACTTACAATAGGCTACAACTTGATTGAGGCACCAACCTCGAAAGAATGCAAACAACTACTCATTGCAGGCTACAACCTAATTGAGGCACCAACTTCGATCATGAGATCCAACTTGATTGAGGCTCCAACCTTAGTGGACATTCCCACCTCCTTCTTCAACTCCTTGTGGAACTCTATTTAATATAATTTTCAAACTAGATCGATTCTCATCATATGTAATTTTTATTTTATGAATCATAATTAAAATCAAAATCTAAAAACACAACCCGCAATCACTATCACTGCACTCTCAGTCACTATTTGGAACTACAATCCCTACCACAAATTGCAACCACTACCACTGCGATCACTTTCACAATCTACAACTAATGTCACTACAATCACTATAAAAAAAGTCATATCAATCATTATTATTGGTTTTCATAATGTTTCCCATACTCAGCTCCAATCAATTCATCAATCTAGTCACTCAAACTCCTTCTTGGAACCTATTTTTTACTATACATTAAAAAATAGTGTACTATGCCCATGAACCCTCAAAATTATATAATAGAGAATATAGACATCAAAAATATGTCAACTATATTTTTCATGCCTTCAGATGCAACCACCTCAGATCCCTGATCATGGAGCTTTTCCAGAATTCAATTTGGATCAATAATGACCCCATAAACTCATAAAAACCATATCAAACTATATGATAAATTACCGATTCTTTAGATTGCCCTTTTTTGGGTACTCTTATACAAAATGACCAAACTCCGATGCCGGTGCTGCAAAATGTACATCGTTGGCCTAAAAAGTATTCGACAAGATGGCTTTTATGGTGTTTTCTTAAAAAAAGCTATGATCTGACAACTAGTGGAGCTTGAACTTGGGTTTCAACGGCCAGAATACAAACTCCAATCCAAATGTGCTACATGATCGTCCTTGCTTGACCATATCCTAGGATCATAGTATAGTTATGCTTTGGTTCAATGCCGACTTTGGCACAAGCCACATGTCAATGCACCTTTCAAAATTTGGAAAATATAATACCACGAATCAACATGGTTCGTCGTTCGTTGCTCTTGTTGTGCTAATACTGGTATGTGTGTCGTCCTCTGTGGGGCTTAGTCGTTGTATATCGATGTAGTGTTATGTCCTATCCATCGTAGGTTGAGTCACCGTATGTGGGATGCGGTGTTACACCCTTTCCATGTGGGGTGGAGTCATTGTATATGGGATGCAACATTACATCCTATCCACGTGGGGCAGAGCCATTATGCAAATCTTGTACTAATGTATACACCTTGTCCACCATGGGATAAGTCACTGTATATGAATGCAATCTTACACCTTGTCCACATGGTGCAAAGTCACGATGCAAAGCTTGTACTCATGTATATGCCATTTCCATCATGGGCTACTTCTGTGCAAATCCAAGGACTGCATATTACTCCATCATCATAGACCTGAGAAACTAGAACAACAAAAAGTAGTCCCTCAATTGCCCAAATCAAAACCAAGACTGTTATCACCCCAATAATGCTCAACTATTTATTTCCTAGTAGGTTGATCGAAATACACCATGTAGGATGGGTTTTTACACATAAAAACCCACTTTCACCTAAGGAAATAATTTAGTGAACCATTTTCCTAAATTATTTTTCATTAAAATCCAAAACCCCCATGAGAATAATTAAATAAATCATTATTTATTTATTATTCTCTCGAAATAATTATTAAATATTATTTAATGATTATTTCTAACCATTAAGGAATAATTATATAAATCATTATTTATTTATTATTCCATAATTATCCCGTATTTATCTCATGAAATAATATTAAATCATTATTTAATAAGTATTTCTAATTCATCTTTGACTTTATCCCCATAAAGTAATTAATAAATCATTTTTTATTTCTTAATTACTTTAATCATTTTCTAAATAAAGATATTTGATCGTTTCAAGTAATCTTTCCCTCTCTAAAATATAATAAAATATTCATAACATCTAGATCTTGATTTGGTATAACATTTTTTATTATTATCCTAAATCTGGATCTATCCTAATATTTTGTTATAAATAGAGGGGTTTTCTCTTCATTCTACACCATGACCATTCTCATCGTCCTCATTATCGTTCCGTGATATTTGAGCTCCCATCTTGAGTTCAAGCCATCACAACTTCCTTTTTTCCCATAACATACATCCTGAGAGAGAGAAACTAAAGTTGTAGCTAAAGCGTAGGGTTATAAAGGACCCATATGACAGAGGGGGATATGTAGACCCAAGTTTGCACATTCTCCTCATCAAGTGTATTAAATCCAATTTAATAATAATAAATCATTATTCATTTCCCATTGGGTATCTGTGGTTTTGTGTGCTGTTATGTGCTAATTCTTTTTGCATGGTATATTTTGCTGCAGGTTTCTAACATTTGTTTTGCAGATCTAAAGAGTGATAACAATCATCATTTTTGTTGTTAGGGTTATATGCCACCAACAACTTAGGTGTAAGGTTTTTGGTACACTTGCGAAGAAACTTCATACTAAAAAATGGCGACTCCACTGGTCTAAAAATTCAGAACCCTGGTGACTTTTATTTAACATTTTTCGGTATTTTTCACGATTTGTTTTCTTTCTCTCAATTTTCATTTTTATTTTTAGATTTTACTCTTTTGGGAAAAATATCTATTTTGTTGGGTTTCCATGTCTTTTTGCAGGTCACAGGTACTAGTCGCACAAGAGACGACACTTTCTGCAACATATATGTCAAGTGGGACATTGAAAGAGGCAACACACTTTTTGGACCAATAAATGCACCCCTAATGCATTTTTTGAGCCTATTTCTGCACTAAGACGCATAAAACAGGTCAAAACCCATGCCCCCCTCCCCTCGTTTTTTTTTTTTGGCCAGCATTTTCAGAACTTTGCTGAGAGTTTTGTTTGTTTGGGAAGGGTTTCTTCACTGTTCATATTCACCTATAGGTGTAAATTATCTTAGTATTTTTTCTTATTTTGAGGAAGGAAAAAGCCCCTTAGGGTTTAAAGTAAACCTCTGCCATTTAGGAAAACAATTGTTGAGTTGAGGAGTGTAGTTTGCAAAGCTTTGAACCACTATTTTCCAACATTATTTCCATAATTTTTCAGTCCTTATTTACAACACTTTATTTCCCTTTGAGACTTGTGTTCTTTTTCTTCTTTATGATCCCCTTGAGTATCCTTCTTCTTGCAGTTTGTTTTCTGCTAGTTTCCAACATTTTGCCTTATATTTTTGCTTGTTTTTTCTGCATCATTTCATGAAATTTGGCCTTAAATCCCTATCCCTTAGAAATTAGATCTTTTGGAATTTTAGTTTCTTTGGGTTTCTTGTTTTTCCATCATTTTTTATTGCTACTTCATAATCCTTTTTGGGCAGGGAAATGTGTGCTTCAACTTGATGTCGTTTTATTGTTCATTTCAGTACTATTTACAATTTAGGCACTTTATTTCCCAACAAAATTGACATCATAAAACATGCTTTAATCAACCCATCCATGTAATGCCTCCTCCCAACATTTACCCTCTTTTACAAGCTCACTAGGGTAAATGTGAGCTGAGTGCTACTATGACTTGACCTGACCTTCAAGTTCCAATTATGGAAGTGGGGCCTACTATCTAAAAACTTATTGACACCTCTTAAGAGCACTAGATCACCCAAAAGTCAGTCCACAACTCCTAATGGTTGGATCTTGAGCTGGAACTACTTCCACAAGCCTAACACCCCAACTGCACCCACAACATAGCATGCATGCAGTAATGAGGCAATAACCACACTCATAAGTTTACTTCCATGTGGTTATGACCTAAATTTCCTAGTTCAGTGCCATAGTTATGAGATCTGAGCCACTTTTCCAAGCTAGCCTCCAAACCACTATCCATAACTACCTGTAACTTTCCTGGATCATGATTAAGGTGATAACAATGCCAAACATTCAAACTTGAAACAGGAACTTGACATAGGTTGCCTAGTGCACATTAGACATTTCATCAAACATATGTTAAACATGTAAGTTACATGTCATGAATGCATATCTAATCTTAAATCTCTGAACTTCATCTGAGAAACACCAAGAAGGTCTATGCCCTCTCAACTAGCTACAACAACACTTGTTAGCCCATGCATTCATTAACCATTGAAATACTTATCAAATCATGAACAAGAGCCATAAATAGATCACACCATAAAGCCATGCTTATAACCAACATATAACCATGAAAAATCAACCATCAAATCAACGCAATAACAAGTACAAGTTCTCATAGGTCACAATAGGAAAATAACTTTTATTAACATATGAAAAATCCAACCAGTTTAGGGACTGCCATGTACCACCCGACCATAGATTGGGATGAACCAAATATTTCTTTCAGCCAATCACCCCCGTGAAATATTCCAAGCATGAATGTGGGATCTCATGGGATAAATCAAACATAATCAACCAGGGAATCTAGAGGTAAAACCACCTCCACCCTCAAGATATCGTGATCTCACCTAAACCGATCTTGAGATCACAAAAGCAAACCGAGCTTGGATGCCTAAAAATTTCTTCACCATATCTTTAGGAATGTTCCTGTCTCCAACCATATGTCAAGGGCTTCCCAGAGAAAACCATCTCCACCCCTTACCATTGGGAATTTTCTTGAGACCACCTCACCTGGTTCCAAAGCCTTCCGACAATCCAAAGCTCAACCAATAATGAGTCCCATCACACCATGGCTATCCAAGAAATGACAAGGCAAGGATGAAACTACTATTAAACCAGACAAAACCCATGCCAATGAAAAAAATGAACCAAATAAACAAATGCATGTAACATGGATTCACATCCCAGCAAGGAAATCACACATGTAACCTGTTACCTGCAAAATCCTTCTATGAAGATGCCGATCCAACCTTCTCCTTGGTTTCCTTCACTTTCCTTTACTTATCCTTTGCTTTCCTTTCTCCAAATCCAAGTGAATGCCGAAATGCTCCAATAATAATCTAAGTGTGCAAGAGTGTATGCGAGAGAGAGAATGAAAGGAGAGAGTGAAACTCAACTGACAAAAGATAAAACTCATCAAAATTTGTGAACTGTTTCTCTGATGCCTTTTTATTATTGATATCTACTTTTAATCCTTTTCTTTCATTTGCCATATAATTTCCCTTGCATGCAAATTTGTGTCTCTTCACCTCCCTTTTCTCCTATTTTCCTTTATTTTCATAATTAAATGCCAATTATTTCCTCTTTTCCTTTGCCAATTACTTTGCTAATTTCAACAGCCATAAATAAACTAAAGTGATTCCCCCTTTAGTGTTTTCCCAACGTTCATCTTGGAATACGTGTCCCATGACCCTGGTCTTATTTTGGCTTTACTATCATTTGTTTCATGAAACTTTAACTCGAGGTTGTTACAAATCCCTCCCCCTTAGGGGAACACTGTCCTTGGTTTTTTTATGACATATATGACCAAAAAACGTTGAAAACAAAAAATACTTCCTATGGAGATTTATAACATAGCTCGATGTAGTATTTATAATGACATCCTACTAAAAAACAAAACAAACATACTGCATATTGAAGCTTTATCACATAACTCATTGCGGTATTTACAACCATATATATATACACATACCAAAAACTCATTTTCTTGAACCAAAAAATAATGAAGGATACAAATACCACATCCAATCAACCATCTCCCATGTAGCTTCATCGGGCTGAAAGTGCTTCCACTACACTTTAACTTGCTCTATTGCTTAGTTCTAGAGCATGAGCTATTTCTGCTGCAATATGCATTGAGGTTTTGGATGAGACTCTTGCTTTGCTTCCACCTACAATAAAAACCAATCAATCACATGATCAACGTCTTGCACATATCTCTTAAGCAATGAAACATGGAGAACATCATAGACTTTCATTGTCGGAAACGATACAAGTCTGTAGGCCACTAGTGCAATCCTCTCAAGGATTTCAATTGGCCCGCAATACTAAGGTTCCAACTTGGCACATGATCTAATTCTTAAGGAGATCCTCTTGGGATTGATGCAAAAGTACACATGGTCCCCAACATGAAACTCCTTGAATTCTCTGTGCGATTCGCATAAATCTTATGCTTGTCCTGTGATTCCTTTAAGTTCCTTATGATAACCTACATCTCCTGTTCCATCTCTGGCAACATATCTGGTCCAATAAACAACCTATTCACTGGATCACTCCAGCCAGTGATAGGATTATTACAACTCTGCCCATAAAGAGCCTCAAATGAGCTCATCCTCACGGACTTCTGATACCCATTGTTATATGCAAACTCCACCAAGGGAAGACACTCTTGCACTTCCTTTGCTGATGCATGACATACATCCTCAACATGTCCTCAAAAATCTTGTTAACCCTCTCTATATGTCCATTTGTCTATAGATGATAAGTTGTACTAAAATCTAACTCTTCCCCTAAGCCTAAAAACAACTCCTTCCAAAACCTGGAGGTGAACTTGACATCTCTTTTTGATATGATATTCTTGGGAACACCATGCAATCTCACTATCTCGATGAAGATCTGAGCTACCTCACTAGCTAAATTCGTAGACTTAACTACAATGAAGTGAGCTACCTTACCATTGCCACTACAACAAAGACCCTCCAACATTTTCTCCTAAATCAATTTTGGAGCATAAGTGAACTATTGCTCTGAGTTACCTAGTGTCGTCACGTTGTTTGCTTGAATATCTTTATGTTATCTCTAAGTGTCACATCCTCCTAAGTCAAAATTTTCTAAGTGATGTCACTTTATCCTTGTGAGAACTTGTGTTATATTATCCAAAATATAGGTGATGTCATATATTTTCTTGACTTAGTAACTAGCTTTATTTTCCATGCAACACACACACACAGAAAAAAAACAAAGAAAAACACTTTCTTAAGAAAAATCACACTTCAAGATGACAAAGAGTTGCCTCCTTGTTGAGCTCACTCCTTCAGGTTGAACAACTATGCCCTAGTGGATCACACTACTTCATGCTCAGCCAGTGCGCCCTCCACATGAGAAAACCCCTTCAACATGAAGACTTGCACCCTCTTTGACTCATGCATGCATGTGGGTGCACTCCTAGAAAATATAAGCCCACTTCCCTTCTCTTAACTAAATCATCCATCCATCGACAAATGGCTAGCATGCATGGAATGGATTTGCATGTAATCTCTTTATAATCAATATTGCTAATCATTCTTTCTCATAATCACTCTCATCTTGGGTTGAGCGTACTTCTTTGGATCGAGGAACTCTTTGTCGATATTCATTCCAATTAAGTTTTTCATTTCAATTCTGTTGCTTTCTTTTGATGTTTTTGTTGTCGATCTTGCTTTCCTTGCTGGTGTTTCAATTATTTTCAGTTTCTTTACTGGAATTTCATTTCATTCTTGCTTCTATAAGTGCCAAATTGTTGTCGTAGGTTGTGACTCTTCACACTCCTTAACTCTTCATATTCTAGTCAAGATTATGATAGGATCTATAAAAAATTGTAGACGAAGACAAAGTACACTTCTAGAAGCAAAGACCCAATGACCAAAGAAAAAACGTTCTGGAAAGACACGTTTTCCTCAAGAGCGCACTCCTTTGGCATGAAGAATGGCACCCTCGTGCATGAGCGCACCCTGAACAAATGAGTTTTTTCCCCTCCTTTTCCTCTTGAGTGCATGAGTACACCTTGAAGGCTTGAAGCTTGGCCCCTTTATCCCTTTGGAGTGCACCTTGCACCCTTGATGATCTCTCTCTTACTTCAGTACTTGAGTGCACCTTGAGGCCTTGAGTGATCCTTGAACTTTCCTTCGTGCGCCCTCCTTGTTCTAATGCATATTTCTTGCTTGTACAAGTAGCCATGTATCGTCATTCATAGGCTTATACTCTTAGGTACATTTGATGGATTTTTGAAAATGATCCACTAAGTTATTGCTTGTTATAAATAGAGGGTTTGATAAAGTTAATCTTTGTTGCCATGAGTGTGCTTCTACGTACAGGTGTTCCATCTACTAGTCTCATTACTCTTTCATCATCTGTTGGAACGATGCCTCCCGCTACACATCGAGTGGACTCAAAAGAAGCTTTAGAAGCAAGCACTGAGGAAGTAGTAGAAGTTACAAAGTCTACCATTCCTATTCTTACAGAAACATAGTGCTTTATTTCGAAAGTATACTGAGGTCACGTGGAAAGACATCAAAGGCACATTCATGTAGAAACCGTTCTCTGAAGATTTGGAAGTATACATTAACACAAGTGGTCCAGGATACATAGGATTGCACGTAGGTTTCCAATCATTCCTTGTGTGGAGGGAATTGAATGGATTATAACACATATGGATGATCCAGATTCGGTGCTTCGTAGTGAAAGTGGTGGTCAGATTTCTACCTGTTATGGAGAGGAAATGAAGACTTATTATACGATACTAATTCCCATAGAGTATGCCAATAATAGTTTCTATACTAGATGGGCTATTATTGACACAAGTGACATCATCAAATCTTGGTGTCGAGAGCCTGCCAAGTTCCGACACTGCCCATCTTCCGATAACCTAACTAAGATTCTATTAGATGTGTATCAATACCTTATTTCCATGTGTTTTAGGTTGCATGGGCATAAGAACACTTAAGTATTTGAATATAACTATATATTTATGCTCAACTTGGTTGTTACCCACGAAAAACTATTCAACTGGGAAGATATACTTTTATTTGAGTTGCCACGTCATGTTGGGAAAGCTAAAGAATCTCGAAGGACAAACAAGGCACCAAAATTTTATATGTCCACATTTTGTTTAGGTGGGATTTGTGCACAGTATCCATTCCTGAGAATGTATTGGAATTAGAACCCACAACATAAGTTCCCAGTTTAATTCCAATGCAGGGTGTTGTCATATTTAAGTTTCAGAGGGGCATATGAAAGATTGATAGAGCATTTCTTCACAATCATATTTCATATGATATATTAGATCGATCCTCCTTACATGAATGATTAGGTGAAGGAGTCATTACAAGATATCACAGATTGGTTTTCTACACCTAGAAGGTACATATATCATATGCTTTGGGTGTTAGTTTTCTCCTCATATTATGCTACGATATGTAACTAATAAGGTGGTCTTGTAAGAAGTGTCTTATCAGTTGAGTAAAGGGTTTTCAAGAGTTATTCATAGAAGGAAGAAAGTCCCTTGGCACACTTTCCCTTTGAGGATTGGGTTAGAGGATCTTAAAAGGCAGAAGGTGGTAGATGCAAAAATACAAGAGCCAGATCAATTATGCCATGCGGTCAAAGAATTCATGGGTATGACCCCAGGAGAGTGTGAAAGTAGCACTGTGAAAAGATTAGCTTTGCTTGGGTATATTCATGAATGAATACCACAAAAGATGAAAAGGTGAAGAACAGGTAAAATACAATAGAAAAGCACATCCAGAAATTGAAGCTAGTCCCCTCGAGTTCCACCAACTCAAGATATACATGTAAAAGAGGTAGCACAAACAATTGATCAAGTAAAGAATGCAGCTCTCAAGAAAAGGATCGAGCATGATCTAACAACGAAAAGTAGTAGGAAATGGAAAGATGATCCATTAAATAAGGGAGATTTTGAAGTGAAATATGAAAGGAGAGAACTAAAAGAAAAAAATGCAACAAGAAGAACATGAGAAGAGGAAACAAGATGAATTTCTTAGAAAGCAATAGGAAGAAGAAGAGGAAAGAAGGTGAGTAGAAGAAGAGCAAAAAAGGCAGTCACATAAGGAGGAAGTGACTCAAAGGTTGGAGGAATAACAAATGACTTAGGAAATAAAGGAATAATTGGAGGAAGATGATACCATCCATCCCATAGATGATGAAGCAGGTTCTTTGACAATACATCCTCTTATGGGTGGCCATCTCCCATTTGGTGAGATTGGAATCACACCTCCACCAGAGGACTGAGTCATGGATTTATGTAATGTCATGTTTGATCAACTGAAGAAGATGATCATGCAACAAAGCCAATGATAATTTCAAATGATCCTTCGAATCCAGTCTCTATATCCATAGAAAAGGTGATAACAACAAACACCAGAAGAAATCCCCAGGGAATGATGGCAGCTAATTTTGATTTTTCTACAACAACATAGGATAAGTCAGAGTATCTGTTGAATGACAATGCACGATTGAGGAAAGATCTAGTTGCATTAAAACAACAAGTGGAACATATCACTATGGAAAACCATCGACTATATTCCCACAACTTTAATACAATAGAATGACAGATAGCCATACAGGAAGAATTGGGGCCAATGGAGGATAACATGGCACAATTGTATGATGAAATGATACTTCTATAAGAAGTAGTAATGCCCCTTGTTAGTATACAAAAGAAATCACAAGAAATGTTAAAGATATTAAAGGTGGTAAACAAAGCTGTTGATCAAATCCAGGAATGGGCTTCCAAGTATCCAGATGTTCCGCAACAGTTGGTTAGAAAGGATAGGATTGTCACTGAAGTAGACAGGGTACAATTGACTCCACCATCATAATTATATCCTTCTTGAATAACATTTGGATAATACTATCACTGCCTATAGTTGAATGCACAATAGTTTAGAGTCTCTGGCACATAAGCACAAGATGCCTTTAGTGGGATCACTTGGAGAGATAAGAGGCAGGGAAATCATCTTACGATAAGTGAGGTAATGCATTGATAAAGTCAAGCAAACATTAGAACAAGAAGGTCTGAATATTACTAAAGACATTATTATGCAATATGCCATTGCACCATCTAAAGCTCACATGAAACTAGCATGGCTATGGAATAGTGTACAACCAAGATCCAAATCTATATTAATAGAAGCACCAAAGGTGAATATGCAGTTTACAATAGAATTTCTAGTTAGGATCAAAGTCATTGCTACACAATTCAGAGCATGTTGGGAAATGGCAACAAGAAATTCCAACTTAATCTGTCCTTGAATTAAAATGTGAATTAAAATCGAATTCTATTCTCATAGAAACTTGTAAATAGTTAATTAAGTTTAATTAACTTAATTAGCTTAGGAATTTCGATTTGGAAGTGTTTCTGTAGTCATGTATGTTCTCCCTACGTTTTAGGCGTCCAATATGAGTTTAAATTGAGTTGGAAATTAAATCACTTAGTTTACTGAGTTAAGTTCAATTAAATTAGTTCTAAATTGTTTTTGGAACTAATAGAGGACTATCAGTCAGTGGGTGAACTATTGAATCCACTAGTGCTACTCTAGTTAACTGAATATTTCCTCATGATAAACTCATGCATGTCAGTTTAGAGAAAAACCTAGTTGAGACTAGAGTGCAGGGACAATGTACTATTAGTTGTATGATTTACTAAGTTGTATAGATCATGCATGCAATAAGGAACTGGACCTAGTTTAGATTGCACAGTTTTGGAAGCACCATATTCCCATTAATATGGGCTATTCAACCATAGGAATTATGCAAAGAAATAGGGGCTTATAGAGATGAAAAATAGGCTAAGGATTTAGCTTGAGCTTGCTTGTGAGCTAAGAGAGTTGAGTATACTTGTGCAGAATTGTTCTGGTGAGAACAAGATTTGTATCTCCAGTCATATTTATGATATATGAAATACAAATAACAGGGTTTTGAGTAGTGGATTTCCCCAGATACATCTTGTGTTATGTGCCATTGATTTATCTTCTTTTTGTTCTTATTGTTTTCATTGATCTATTGGCTTCCACTGGTTGAAAGTAGAAGTAGATTCTTGTCCCGTGTTTTAGTCAATTGCATGAGATTCTGAATACACGACATTTTCTACATGGTATCAGAGCTGATAACTGTATACTAGAGGAGATTTTGAAGTTTTTAGTTATGTTTTACTGATTCAAAAACCCCCCCATTTAGTATATAAATAATTAGTATTGTATTAATAAATGGGGACCCTTTAATTTTTTTTTTTCAAAAAAATTAACAAATAAAACCTTTCCTTTTGAAACCATTCAGAATAAAACCTTAGACAAACTTAAGAGATTAAGCCAAGTCACTTTATGACTAGGCATTCTCGCTTTATCACAAATCACGTGATCAAAAGTAACAAAGGTTAGTCATGAATCAGAGTCTATGAGACGTGATAAAAGACCCCCCTTAAAGACCGAAGGCAGCATTGAACTTTTTTATAAAACTTGAGGCTTAAGATATTCCTGTTAATCTAGATTGTAATTGATGTCAATATGGCAGTGTTTGTGATGGAAAATTCTTGTGACATGTGTGGTTTCACATTGATACCCATTGATCATAATACTGCTCATGGAGGATCCTAGGATTAAATACAAACATAATAGAAACAATGGAACCGAGGAGGAAAGATATTGGAAGCCATCAGAAGAGAAATAGAAAGAGTAAATAGGAGAAGCCATGAAGCCAAAGAATAAGAGGAAGAGTTCATCAGAAGCCATCAAGGAAGCAGGTTATCGCATATGCCCAAGGGTAAGTGTAAAGAAGAAAAGAAGAAAACATCGGAGGAGCCATATCAGAAGTATCACATGTAATATATGCCCAAGAAGAACCGATAGGAAGAAAACAACGGAGGAGCATAAACATAGTTATCGGAGGTCACATGAAGATAAGCCACAGGAGCAACAACTATTAGAAGAGCGGAAGAGAGAAGAGAAGTCACAGGAGCAAGAACCCAATAATAAAACCATGTAATAACACCGCATCAGAGAATTTATATCGGAGGAACTTTATCGGTGGTTCCATTATATTAAGTTATGTAAACGCTGCCCAAACCCCTGATTGCAATATAATGGATTCAAGAAATGAATGACAGAGATCAAACCCAAGTTCTTGCAGAAGAAGAATGGTAGAGGAATAGATATGGATCGTTAGATCGACAGATCTATTAGATTAACGGTGATTAGCAACTGCGGGGTAGGAAAGTAAGTATTTCCTTGATCGTGGCTGAAGTCTCGCTCTCAATCCTAGCCGTTGATCTCATATTCAAATCTTAGATCACAGTTATCTATGGGGGTTAAGGCCGTTTTAATTCGTGTGCCAGTTGAAGTCCTGCAAACCATATATTGCGATATAATATGCAGACCCGATCAATGTATGGTAACAACCCTAATGTAATATCGCATCCGCCTATCAGAACTTTCATACGCAAGACTTAGTGGGATGTTACATTAAAACCCCTAATTGCGATATGTAACACGGACCTGATAGCCCCATTACAATATGTCTTAATATGACATCGCATCTGCCACTTCGCAAGCCTCTTTAAAGTCTTGCCACATTGAAATCTACTGATTGCGATATGTACTGCAGACCCAATCATTTTATGGTAACAACTCTATTGAAATATCACATCCAGTGCATTGCAAACTTTAAAGCCTTATCACGTTGAAACCCCGATTGTGATAGTATGTGGACCCGCTGCACCATTATAATATGTCCTAAAGAAATATCACATTCGTTGCATATCACAAGTCTTGAAGAGATGTAACGATGGAAAACCGATGATTGCGATAGAATTGTGGTTCGACGGATTTATTAACAACTATTTAATATCACGTCACATCCATTCATTCGGAAATAGGGGCATCGACAATGTCATGTTGTGAAGCCAAAGGGTTATGATTGCGGGAATTTTATGAAGTTGTGATTGCAATTTAAGCAATGAAGTGGCATGTGGGACTGCCGACCATCTATTATAATATGAAATATTCTATAAATAAAACAAGTTTATGAGTAATTGGATGAATATCCATAAGTCAGCCTCTCCTTCCAAATGGACGTGTCCTTTGGTCATTGGTGAAACTCATATATATACAAGTTAAAATGTTTCACTTCAGGTAATAGATTTCGGGCATCTATGACAGAGAATAAAGAAGTTCACAACTCGTGAACTTGAAGAGACAGAGGAAGCCGAAGATCGAGAAGCTGCAGGTCCAACAGGACAAAAGGAAGCTGTAGGTCCAGCAGGATAGAAGGAAGCCGAAGGTCTAGTAGGATAGAAGGAAGCCGAAGGTCCAACAGGATACAAGCAAGTCGAAGGTCCAGCAGGACAAAAGGAAGCAAAAGGTCTAACAGGACAGAAGGAAGCCCAATATCCAACAGGACAGAAGGAAGCCGAAGGTCTAACAGGACAAGAGGAAGCTGAAGGACAAAGAAATTATGTTGATTGGGTTAATCTTTGAAAGGCTCAGACTTGTGATAAATTAATCTGTGGAAGAAGTATAGAACGCAATTTTAAGAATAGTTCTGTGAAAGAAAATAAAGTTTCATCTGTCATCATTTGAAGGGAGCAGTAGACAACACTAGCATTGAAGTATTTGTGAGTTTGTTTCTTGGAAGTAAGATATCGCAACAGTAAGAGTAACTTTGCAGACTTTGTGTGGCCAATATGAAGAGTTGTGAAGACTCCTTCATATGAAGACAGGTTGTCATTAATGATGTAGCATGGAGACTACAGTGAAGCTGTAGATTGACAAAACTCAATGAAGAAGATTTTGGGAGTAGAGAATTACTACCAAACATATCTTGACAAGATAGGGTTAGATCCCTTAGGGTTGGTGCCTCAGAATTGGAAGGATTGGTGTCCTTGGAGTTGTTGCTCCTAAATCCAATGTTGATGCCTTGAAAATATAGGGCCAGAGCCCTTGGGGTTGGTGCCTCAGAATTGGAAGGATTGGTGTCCCTGGAGTTGGTGCTCCTAAACAAAAGGTTGGTGCCTTGAGAAGATAGGGTTGGTGCCCTAGAGCTTGGAGCCTCACAAAAGACCAAGATGGTTCTTGGAAACAATTTGGAACCTTATATATTTTGTACCTAATTTATTGTAAAGATTATATTAATAAAATCATTTATTCCTATTGTTCCTTTTGTGTTCTAAATATAAATGATTTAAATGGTAAAAATAACAATTGAAAAGGAATACTGATTCACCCCCCCTCTAAGTATTTCCAAAAATTGGTATGAGAGCCAGTACCTTCACTCAAAGCCTAATAGCTTGAAGGTTGATCATTAGAAAACAAATGGTGAAGCCAAGGAAGAAAGTCTCCAATCCTCATAATGATGTGTCTCCCTCTACCAATGAAATAGAAGTCAATCAAGTTGTGAAGGATCCATGGTTCAATGGAAACTTTGATACATGGGAAGAAAGAATGAGGAATTTCTTAAAGACTCAAGGCATTGAAATCTGGAAATCAGTGATTGTTGATAACATGATGGATGGAGAATCCAAGGAGTACAATGCAAAAGAAATGAAGGAAATCTTGAATGGGCTACCATTGGTCATATGGCACGAAATTGTAACTTGATTTGGGCACCTTCTCAAACTAGAACTATGCCAGATAAGAAAGTTACACAAGTATGGAGAAGGAAGCAAATATAATCCGAAAGTCCCTTGAATTCTCCAGTCAACAACACATGTTGTTGACTTGGTGAAGATATTCTTGATATTTCGAGTGTTTGATGATGGGGTTATGCCAAAAAGAGACCATGCATATAGTTAGGGGGAGATTGTTATTCTTGGGCATTATTGCAGAAGCTATCTGTGGAAGGGTCCTTATGGAATCATTGATGAGATATATTAACAATCATTCTTTGATAAAGATCATTTCTCAAGAGCACTACATTGAAGAACATGATCTTGTAACCATTCTTTGGACTGTTGTTGAAGATGTTTGTCCACTTGATCACTAAGGATAAATTGGAGCAGCAGAGAAGGCCATCCAATGCTAGAGAAATAGGGAAAATAAATATGTTGTTGGTATTACAGAAGTTGAATGTCTCGACTTAGGGATATTATGTGAGAACAGGTAAATCAAGGACAATAATAGAGGCAACCTTCAAACAAACAAACACATCTGGGAATGGAGCTTGAAGCAAGAGCAGTTGGAAGAATCTAGCATAATTGAAGCATTGCAAAAAGTTGTCAACCAGAAGAAAGAATTTAAAAGATAGTCAAGGATTAGATATTAAAAAAGGGGGAGAATGCTGTGCTCTCGAATATAGCTCAACAACTTCAGGAGAAGCACAAAGATACAAAGGAATCCTGATTTGAAGAAAGATAGCGAGAATGACAATTTCAGTAGCATTTTCTTTTGATTTGGACTGTGGAGGCCTCTTAATTCCGATTGTGGAGAAGCATAAAAAAATGGACTTGGACATTAGGTGTATGACTATTTGAAGCATTGAAGTGGAGCATATTTAAACATTTTTAAAAGCATTATGAAGAAGTTCTGAGACATGAAGAGGGAATAATGTGCTAGTTGATGATGAGGCAACAATCCTTCTATCTTGAGTAAAAAGAAGAGAACCACAATAGGGGGAGTAACATACCCATAAAAATATTATATTCATAAAGAACAAAAGAAGTTTGACAGGGGGAGTAGTTTGATAGGGGGAGTCCTTGTGCACTCCTTTTCCATTGATGTCAAAGGGGGAGAGAAGAAGGATATTGCCATCAATGACAAAGGGGGAGATTGTTAATCTAGGTTGCCATTGATGTCAATATGGCAGTGTTTGTGATGGAAAATTCTTGTGACATGTATGGTTTCCCATTGATGTCCATTGATCATAATAATGCTCATGGAGGATCCAAGGATTGAATATAGACATAATAGAAATAGTGGAACCGAGGAGGAAAGATATCAGAAGCCATTAGAAGAGAAAGAGAAAGAGTAAAGAGGAGAAGCCATGAAGCCAAAGAATAAGAGGAAGAATTCATCAAAAGCCATAAACGAAGTAGGTTATCGCATATGCCCAAGGGTAAGTGTTATTGGAAGAACAAAGAGAAACAACAATATTAGAGGAGTAAAGAAGAAAACATCGGAGGAGCCATATCAGAAGTATCACATGTAATATATGCCCAAGAAGAACCGATAGGAAGAAAACAATGGAGGAGCATAAACATAGTTATTGGAGATCACAGGAAGATAAGCCATAGGTGCAACAACTATCAGAAGAGCAGAAGAGTGAAGAGAAGTCACAGGAGAAAGAACCTAAGAATAAAACCATGTAATAACACAACATTAGAGAATTTATATCGGAGGAACTTTATCGGTGGTTCCATTATATTAAGTTATGTAAACACTGCCCAAACCCCCGATTGCAATATAATGGAGTCAATAAATGAACGACGGAGATCAAACCCAAGTGCTTGTAGAAGAAGAATGGCGGAGGAATAGATCTGGATCATCAGATTGACAAATATGTTAGATCGACGGTGATTAGCAACTGCGGGGTAGGAAAGTACGGATTTCCTTGATCATGGCTGAAGTCCCACTCTCAATCCTAGCTATCAATCTCATATTCAACTCTTAGATCATAGTCAACTGTGGGGGTTAAGGCCATTTTAATCCGTGTGCCAGTCGAAGTACCGCAAACCATAGATTCAATATAATATGCGAACCCGATCAGTGTATGGTAACAACCCTAATGTAATATCGCATCTGCCTATCGGAACTTTCATATCGCAAGAGTTAAAGGGATGTTATGTTAAAACCATCGATTGTGATATGTAACATGGACCTGATAGCCCCATTACAATACATCTTAATATAACATCGCATCCGCCACATCACAAGCCTCTTTAAAGTCTTGCCACATTGAAATATGCCGATTGCGATATGTACTGTGGACATGATCATTTTATGGTAACAAATCTATTGAAATATCGTATCCAGTGCATTGCAAGCTTTAAAGCCTTATCATGTTGAAACCTTGATTGTGATAGTATGTGGACCCGTTGCACCATTATAATACGCCCTAAAGAAATATCGCATCCATTGCATATTGCAAGTCTTGAAGAGATGCAATGATGGAAAATCACTGATTGTGATAGAATTGTGGACTCGACGAATTTATTAACAACTGTTTGATATCACATCGCATCCGCTCATTCGGAAATAGGGGCATCGACAATGTTATATTGTGAAGCGAAAGGGTTGCGATTGTGGGAGTTTTATGAAGTTTTGATTGCGATTTAAGCAATGATGTGGCATGTGGGACTTCCAGACATATATTATAATATGAAATCCTCTGTAAATAAAACAAGTTTATGAGTAATTGGATAAATATCCATAAGTCAGCCTCTCCTTCCAAATGGACATGTCCTTTGGTCATTGGTGAAACTCATATATGTACAAGTTGAAACGCTTCACTTCAGGTAACAAATTTTGGGCATCTATCACAGAGAATAAAGAAGTTCACAACTCGTGAACTTGAAGAGGCAAAGGAAGCTGAAGATCGAGAAGTCGAAAGGTCGAGAAGCCGTAGGTCCAGTAGGACATAATGAAGCCATAGGTCCAGCAGGACAAAAGGAAGCCGTAGGTCCAACAGGACAGAAGGAAGCTGGAGGTTCAACAGGATAGAAGGAAGCCGAAGTTCCAGCAGGACAGAAGGAAGCTGAAGGTCCAACAGGACAAAAGGAAGCCGAAGGTCTAGCAGGACAAAAGGAAGCCGGAGATCCAACGGGACAAAAGGAAGCCGAAGGTCCAACAAGACAAGAGGAAGCCGAAGGATGAATCAATTCTGTTGATTGGGTTAATCTTTGAAAGGCTCAGACCTGTGATAAATTAATATATGGAAGAAGTACAAAGCATAATTTGAAGAACATTTATGTGAAAGGAAATAAAGTTTTATTTGTCATCATTTGAAGGGAGCAGTAGACAGCACCAACATTGAAATGTTTGTGAGTTTATTTCTTGGAAGTAAGATATCACGACAGTAAGAGGTAATTTTGTAGACTTTGTGTGGGCAATATGAAGAGTTGTGAAGAATCCTTCATATGAAGATAGGTTGTCATTAATGATGTAGCATGGAGACTACAATGAAGATGTAGATTGACAGAACTCAGTGAAGAAGATTTTGGGAGTAGAGAATTACTAGCAAACATATCTTGACAAGATAGTGTCGGAGCCCTTGGGGTTGGTGCATCAGAATTGGAAGGATTGGTGTCCTTGGAGTTGGTGCTCCTAAACACAAGGTTGGTGCCTTGAGAATATAGGGTTGGTGCCCTAGAGGTTGGAACCTCACAAAAGAACAAGTTGGTGCTTGGCAACATGTTGAATCCTTATATATATTGTACCTGATTTATTGTAAATATTATATTAATAAAAGCATTTATTCCTATTGCTCAGTTTGTGTTCTAAATATAAATGATTTAAATGGTAATAATAACAATTGAAAAGGAATACTGATTCACAC
>APFE031303301.1:423219-445084 GCA_000404065.3 Pinus taeda | reverse complement strand
TATATATTTTTACCCATATTTGAAATAAAAGCTTCATCCTTACATTATTTCAGAATTTACTGTGTTATTGTGTTTCCGCTTTCATTGCCCCACTTCTTTTTATTCTGTTTTCTCCATTGCCTAAGTTTCAGGAAAATTCTGAAGAAGACAACACTCACAAAAATGGTTAAGAAAGGAAAGAAGATTGCAAAGGCTATTGCGTCTGAGAATTCAAACACGCTTCCACTCTTCTCTGATACCACATGCAATAAGGATGGAAAGACTACATTATGGGAGGAAATGTATAATTTACTAGAGGAAGAAAACCCAGAGGTCTTGGAAACTAAAGCAAGAACAGATGCCGAGGACTCATCCAAGGCTTCTTATTTTGAAGTAACCTGTTCTTTCCTGCACAGAATAGCTACAAGGCCTAAAATATTTCCATACACTGATATGGGAAAATGGATCATTAACAATGTGAATATTTCAAATAGAGCATTTAGGAATTCTCGACATGAAGTCATGGGCTCATTTAAACCACACAATTTATGCCGAGTGTACCATCTGCCATAACCATAGAAGATATACGATAAAGCCTTTATTGAGTATTTTTCAAAAGAAAATGAAGACCCAATGGACATCGTGCAGAATTGGAGGTTTAGCTCCAACAAGTTTAGGTGGGAGAAAACTGGTATGTACCCAATTGCAACTCTGTCAGCCCCACATAATTTTGCAGCCACAATGTTGTGTAGGATATGAGGAAAGGCTGACACTACCAAATTTTCTATTGAATGGGTTCCATTGATTGATGCGACTGTTAATGCTACAATTATGAACTGCAACAATATTTTGTCAAACAATTTGGCTATGTCCATTAGATAATACAAACAAAATATAATTATCTCCTCTCGGGTTATCCCTCCTTGTTACATGAGTGCATATGTTATGGATGCTATATGTTTTTGTTCACATTTTCCAAATATGGGTTGGAAATGGAATCTACAGGACCCTACTCCTATCCATATTTATCATAAGACTTTGTGGGAATCACAACTTATCTCCCACTTCTACAAAATTTTTCATGGCGTTATGTTGCCAATTTACCAAACCATTTTTGATAAGAAAGCCCCCAGGCTATCAGAGGAAGCTAAAACGGACATCTTGCCGGTGGCAAGATGGTTTGGCGAGGAATTATTTACTTATATAAGAGTTTTTGGGAGTATTATAACTCCGCATGATCTTCCATTTTATGTTCCTCATAAATTATTGGCAAGAGAGATTGCCTATCAAATAGTGGGGGATGGTATTACCAAAACCATCAAAGAACAGAAGAAATCTATCTGTCCGACGTTCCCGGTGCAATGTGGTGCTTTTGCGTTACTTGATTATGGGCAAGCGGAAAAAGAGATACAAAACTTCACATCCATGAATCTGGCTATTGTGCCAGGCAGACATTATGACCCTAACAAGGTCACCAGAAACTTCACTATTATGGTCAAAATCAGACAAGTTATTCATGAGAACGATGAGTTTGATGATCTATTTGAGGCAGCTGAGACATTTTCACAGGTCTTACATTTAGCATCAATAAAACTAAGCCCAACGGACCTCAACCGCTTTCACATATACATGAATAAAAGACTTACAAAGGTCCCTTTAGACCTATTGCAGATTGAAGAAATAAGATAACCCACTCCCAGCTTAAGCCTGGAGCAAAGTTCCAAACATAATTCTGATAAGGAATCTCAAGAGAAGTTAGTTCAAGGTTCAGAATATTTTGAACATGAATCTCAGAATGACAAAGAAAGCCACGAGAAATACCCCGAGAAAGACCCCAAGAAGGACACAAAGGAAAGTGCTGAAGAAGCAACTAAAAAGGCTTCTGTTGAGGAACACATAGAGACTAGCTCCACACAGGTTCAAACAGAAAAGGTCAAAGTCATTGATCTGGATCAGGAATGGGAGGAATATAATAAAAAGCTCCAAACACAACAAACAAAGACCAGTCTTGAAGGAACATCTCGATTTCAGACTCCTAAACAGACTCAGCAGGTTATAAACCTAGAAACAATAATATAAGGAGTTACAACTACTCAAGATATTGAAATCATCCTGACACACCCAACTTCAGAAATTGATTTAAATATTGAGGAAATACCCCCATTGGACATATTATACAACCCAACACATAAGGCTATAGTAAAGAGGCAAAGGAAGAAAAGGAATTTGGATGCATCAACAACAACAAATCTGGGAAGTGAACCAATGGAGGTAGTAAGGAAAGACACCGCCATCGATCCATCAGAAAATATTACAAAGCTACAATAATTTATAGGTGCCTATGCAACTGCAACAACTGATAAGGCAACAAAATTTCATGTTTTGTTTAAAGAAAAAGAAGAAAGAGTTCAACTGTTAGAACAACAAATTGAGCTGGAAAGACGGAGAACCAACAAGTAAGCAAAGATTCAGATGGTACAACTTCAGGAAGAATTTGAACAAATGAGATTACAACATCAGAAAAACATTGCAGAAAAGGATTCAAAAATCCATCATATGCAGAATATAATGGATAAACTAAAAGGAAACCCTCAAACAAAGGAATTCATTAAAGAGGAACTTGAACTAAACTCTCCGTTGTCACAAAAACAAGAAGTATTCTACCAAAAAATCTCATTGATCAATCCAGATTGTGAAACAAGTGATACATTAACCAATCAAGTGGTTAATAAAATATTAGAATATGAAGTGATCGATAAGAGAGTTTTTAGAATTTATTTCTTGGTAGGAATATGAAGATGATAGAAAAACTGATTTTCCAAAGATTGAGGAGTCCCACAAGGATACTTTATTCACAGATTGGGACATACAATTGAAGCAAGAAAAAATGGCGGCAACAAGAGCATCTAGTACAACAAACAATATAGTTAAGGTTGTGATTGAAAACCTTCATAGTGCCAATCTAATTAAAGAATGCAGGCCATCAGTTCTCCCATACATCAAACAGTTAGAGAAATAGTGGAAAGAGACTGCTGAAACGTAAGTTAAGGCAATCGAACAACTGTTGAAGATTGACTGAGAAACCTACTAGAATTTTATGGTGAAACCACACACTCAATGGATGAATCTGTGCCGTCTAACAAATTATACTCAAAAGATGTTGCCACCAGTCTCTGATGATGTATTTACGGGACAATTAATATCTAGAATTGGACAACCACCCCAGGTGAAGCCAATGATAGATATCTGTGAACTCAAGGACTGAATGACTGACTAGGATCATTCAATTTGAAGAATATTGTCATCATTTTTATTTCTATATTAGTTTTTTATTTTACTTATTTTGAGGAAGGTTGTTTTAAACCTCCTCATCTTTTTATGTAATAATCTATTTTTGATACATAATTTGTATTATTTAAACCTCTCTCGTGCATTTACAGAGGGGTCCATAATTATATCAAGAAATGCTTTGAAAATGATTGCACTTCTATACTTTTGTGATTGTCTTGATGAGATAATTGGAATAAGATCTTGATTTTCTTAGAGATTGAAGCATACTCTACTGAAATTGTACTTTTGTACTCGTAGAGTATATTGAGTTGAAAAGAAGCAGATTAATATTGCTGACTTCATGAGTAGAACCTCTCATATCTCGTACTTCTATCTTTATGGTTGTGTTTTGTTTATGAATTGGCAGTAATCTTTCTTATATTTTTTATGTATGAAATCTGAGCTATAGTTTGATAGTATTGCACTTTTGTAAAATGTTTTAGCTGTAATTCCTTATTGAGTACATGAGCAATTGATATATGCGATATAATTTTCAAAATTATTTTGCCTAACTATTTAGTCAAAATAATTATCATTAATGATTTCATCTCTTATAGAAATTGAATGATATTTATTACCTGTTGCTCTAATATATCTTTGTAGATCGCATGATTTAAGTTATTCGTGGGTATATATTAAGATAAATGTTAAAATAGATATTTGCATGTGTTTTATTTTTAAATTAGATCATTTTTAGTTAAGTCATTTCCCATTGTACGTTATGTTAGTGTCAGTTAGTTCTGCCTATCACCAGTGATCAAATATGATTTTACCAAGTTTTGTTAGGAGTATCTTAGTCAAATTTTATCATGTCACTATTTTTTTAGAATAAAATTTGGTCACTGGTTAGTGTGTCTAGGGTTATTTCCACTCTCTCAAGAATTTTACATGCTGGTCACTTTCATCACTCAGCTAAGTATATCATCAATAAGAATCATCATCATGTCAGGTATCACCATCATGATTTCATTCAGTTGAGTGTCTCTATCAGGTCATTAAGGTTTCAAGGTCACTAAAACTCTTATTTCATGCATAAAATCCGACAAAGGAGGAGTGGTAATAAGCAAGTCTATTCAATGAATTTTGATATAAAATGTAATTTTCTGTTTTTATATATAATAAGTACTTCAAAGTTCCAAAGGTTGTAGCTCAGAGCTCCAAAAAAAGATTCAATGTCTTAAGAAAGCTAATAAAGTTACCAAGTTTCAAATTTCAAAGCTCATAAAGTGTCAAGGTTCCAAATTCAAGTTTAAAAGGGTAAGATGATCCGAATTGAAAATGACATCAACCCTTGGTATTCATACACACATGTTATTCATCCACCCATGGAATTTACCCATGGTATTGTAAGTGGCATCCACCCATGGTATTGTAAGTGACATGCACCCATGGTATTGTGACATCCACCCATGGTATTCATTCACCCATAGAATTTAACCATGGTATTGTAACTGAAAAATACTATAAGTAACAAGTTGCATTTTGTAAAAGGAAAGTTTGTCCACAACAATGTAGCTTTAACAGTTATTCTTGGTTTTAATAAAAATTTCTTTGTTGTTTTGTTTATTGGGCATTCTCCTCTTTTTCTTCTAGCATTTCAATTTTTCAGATCTTGGGGGCCTCTCCCCCAAAATCCATTTCAATATTTTAGATCTTGGGTGCCTCCCCCCAAGATCTGGATCATTTGTATTAGAGTAGGTTATGATTCCATGGGAATGAGGGTTTAATGCATATTTTAGTTTCAAATTTTACAAAAATATTCAACAAACTTTAGGCATGTTCTACGTCCTCCATAGAGCATTTTCTTGGGCCAAGTGGGAAGAATTTTTCTTTTTTCATCTTTTTGCAGGAATGATCTTGGGTGGAAAGTTTGTAGATCAAATATGAAATTTTTGGTGCAAAATTTACAAAAACAAATAACAGATGTGTATTTCTTGCGAAAAAATACCCAAATTAAAAAAAAATGGCCAAATCAAAGTTTGGATGAGGGAGATATCACCAATTTAAAATTATTTATGTTGCATAAATGTTTCTAATGACAATTCGTGGACGGCGGCTCTCCTATATTGTTTTACAATTTTGGTGTCGAATTTCAGAAAAAGTGAGTGTATATTTGAGCTCTTCTCGAAAAATCGCTCAATTTCAAAAAACAAGTAGGTCGAATCGGAGTTCGGATGTGGGAGATATTGCTGATTTAAAATCAATTATTTTTTCAAAACTTTTGTGATGGCGGAAAAGTTGCAATGCAAATATGAGATTCTAGAGTGTCCAAATAATGATTTCCAACACATGGGAAGATGCAAAATGGTCATTCTATTTCCAAAAACATGTTATAATAAATATTCTAAGTTATATTGACTGAGTTATGTCTAGTTTAATTCTGGAGCAGCATTCAGAGTGGGTTCCCTTTGGAGAAGTGCCCTCCCACCCCTCTTTAGTAGGCACCTACTTCACATTCATCAGTTTCAGCATAGCATCATTCGACTTGGGTTCTTTGGATACGTGTCGTCGCACCCTAGGCTATGTAGACACCTGCTACTTCATCAACAACTAACATCACGGTTATGGGTCAACCATAGAAAATCCTTGTCATCGAAGTCCATTTGCTAGGCCGCACATTGTTAGTATCATAGTTGGTCACAAGCATTACAGGGTATCTCTATCCTCAGATCTTCGTTTTTCATGGTTATGGGTCATCCACAAACCCACACTTCATCGAAGTCCATTTGCTAGGCCGCACACTGCTAGTATCACAGTTGGTCACAAGCATTACAAGGTATATCTATCCTTGGATCTCCGTTCATAATGGTCATGGGTCATCCACAAACCCACACTTCATCGAAGTCCATTTGCTAGGCCGCACACTGTCAATATCAAAGTTGGTCACAAGCATTACAGGTTATCTCTATCCTTAGATCTTCGTTCATCATGGTTATAGGTTAACCACATAAAACCCTTCTCTTCAGTGGCTCTTCATATTCAAAAAAGGCTTCGTAGGAGGGAACTTCACGCAATGGGGACCATTGTTTCTTAAGGAGGGAGGAATGGTCCAAATGGAAAATGGCATCAACCTATGATATTCATCCACTCACGTTATTCATTCACCCACGGAATTTACCCATGGTATTGTAAGTGGCATCCACTCATGGTATTTATCTACCCATAGTATTGTAAGTGACATCCACCCATGGTATTTTCCCATGGTATTCTGACATCCACCCATGGTATTCATTCATCCATGCAATTGACCCATGGTATTGTGACATCTACCCATGGTATTCATCCACCCATGGAATTAACCCATGGTATTGTGACATCCGCCCATGGTATCCATTCACCTATGGAATTGACCTGTGGTATTGTGAAATCTACCCATGGTATTCATTGACCCATGGAATTGATCCGTGGTATTGTGAAGTATGTTTGTATCTCTTACCTTTAATGGCTTCATCCTAGATAATAATCCCGAGGTGTTTTTCGAAGCTTTAGATCTTTTGATCCTCGTGGAATTTATACATAACTTGTCACATTAAAATTTGATGGCAAGGGTCACCAAATATCCTTGATTACGCGATTGAATTTGTCCAATTTTGTTTTTCAAGTGGTGTTTATTCTGAAGGCATTCTTACAAGGTTGTTTACCCTTACATTGGATGACTGTGCTAAGAAATGGTGCTATTTTTTAACCACTTCTTCTATTTATTATTTCAAGCAATTGATTAATGAGATTCATCATGTTTTCAACAAGTATGAGTATCACTATGTTCTTAATGAAATCGATCAACCTAGAATGGAATCAAATGAATATCTCAAACAATTTGCTGAATGGTTCCTTCATCTTTGTTATGAATTTCTAGATGAGGATGTGCACTGACAATTTTTGGATGAAAAGTTTTGTTTATTAGTCTAGATTTCAAGAAAATATTTTGAATCAGATTAATCATGCACTCCCCTTCAAAAGGAGTTTTAACATATTGAAGAAGAATCTGATGTTCCTTTTATCCCTTATCCCCCTCCTTTTAATGTTTCGTGTTTCAAACCTAAAACCGATCAGTATGTCATAAGATCAATTTTCTGATAAAGAATTGACTTTTCTTTCACTTCTTTCCCTAGATTACGATTTACATGATCCTATAAATTAATAATATTCGAATCTTGATAATCCCCTTATCAATCCTGAACCCATTAGTTAAGATGAATCCTTGAACCACCATCATCTCGATCATTTCCTTTTTTCTAAATTGTATGGTGATGATTATTCAAGTTTCATGGATGAATCTTTTACCCACAGGAAGTTTCAGATTGGCAGAAGTTTCAAATGGAATCTAATGTGATTATTGAAAATTTTCTTTCAGGTATATCTCTGGTTGATAAAGAATATGACATGATTATTATTGAATATTTTGTTGTAATCTTGAGAATTTATCTGGTGAACCTCAATTACCTTATGAATCTTATGATTTGAATGATGATAGTTGTTCAGAAAAGAAATTAACCATGTTTTCTCAGTGTAACTTTCAATCTTGTCAGAGTTCAAAGTCAAGTCAGGTGGAAAAGACACTTTAGTCTACGTTGATGGTTATCTAAGGTTCTTGTTACCCGGATAATACTTGTGATTTTGGTCAGTTTAATATTTTCTCACATAATCTTGTAATGTCATCTAATGGGATGTGGATTCTCTCTTGACAGATTCTCGCTTTTTACATGTTCAATTTTTAATCCCTGAATATCGAAAGTTTAGCCATACCTTTAGAATTCAATTGTTTCATCCATCTTCATGCAAATCTATGATCAGTGATGTGGAAAAAAAGAATGATTTAACGATTGTCAAATCCTTCGATCCAACATCTCTTTTGTATCATCCATTGAAAATTCCAAGTCCCACGATAACATGGATTGTGGTCAACCTGTCAATTTTGTTCATAATATGGATTTGTATTTGATTGATATTTTTTTTTAAAATTTTTCCTAAAGGTTGTTCCCATGATCCTATTGTAGATTCGATGGAATAATCCTATCAATTAGGACCCATCTCTCATGGCATATTCCTTCATGCACTTAGTCGATTCTTGTATGGCCGTGAACCTGGTAAATGTTGTTGTTGTGCATTTTTTCATTCGATAGAGTAGTTAAGTGTGTCACATTGTTGTGCTTGTATATTTTGTTTCTACCTGTTAGTGCAAATGATTTGGTTGTTTATCCTTTTCACTGCACTATATCTTACTTTGATTTTACACGCACACATCTTTCAATTCAAAAGTCGGGAGCAAATTCTATGGCTACATTTGAAGTTCCATTTCACTTAACCCAACCTTGTACCTATTAGCTTAATATAGGATAGGTTTCATTTAGTTAGGTGCATTGCATTTTGTTTTGTGTTGTCATTGTCCACCCTTTGTTTTTTCAGTTCAGGTAGTCTTTGCATAAAGTTGGTTTTGAACTTCAAGATGACGTGGCTAATATTTTGTGAAAGGAAAATTGTGGTAACATGCAACCCTTGGCTTATATGTTACCCTCTTCTTTGATTTGGTTTACATATTTGAAGTCAATTATTTTTGGATTAAAAATATGATACTTTAGCTGGGAAACCATAAGTAAAACCATGATGCCCGTATCTATTTAGGATTCTCATTCCTACATTTGGTTTTGTCATTAACAATATTTTCCCACCTATCTATTTGAGTAGAGAAATATAAGGGGAAATATATAATGGGCTAACTATCAGAGGTCTATAAAATTGTCTTTGAAGGAGAAACCTCTTCTCTTAATAAGTTTGGATCCCTCTTCCACCTTATTTAAAAATAATAAGTTCCTAAGCACAATCCTTTTAAATAATGAAATAAAGGGTGAAAGAAAATAAAGGCTTCCTATATAAGGAGGTGAAGAAAACGACTTCAACGAGGTACTATCTAGACTCGTTGGCAACGAAGTAATTCTTGTGTTCCTGAAGTGACTCCTCTAGGGTACTATCTAAGCCTGCTAGTAGTGGAGAAACACTAGAGATGAAAAATCATACTTTGAATAGTTTTAACCTGTGGTTCTATAGTACCCATATTCTCATAAAAATGATTTGACTAGATTTACGTTGTGTTATGCTGAGTAATGGAACAGGGAGACTATATCTTTAGATGGGTAGGATGGGAATCTAAGGTGACTCACATCTTAAATAAATACTTCCTAGAAGATTGAGACTTTGTGCATAAACTAGAACCAAAACAAAGAAGTTGGGGTTCTCCCAGTGTGTCGCTAAGTGTTGTCACTACGACAACTATTAAATTTTCTTAGGATATTGTTCTTTGCTTTGATAATTAAATTTCTTCATTAACACATTACATTCACCCCATAAGATCATAACATTCAGATTTACATCATTATTTAGCAGCATATGCAACTATATAGAAAGAAAAATATCATCATCATAAATGTAGTGGAACATAAAGGGACAATAGAAGAAAATAATTCACACATAGAGACACCAAGATTGGTTGGAGAGTAGGGAAAAACCCACAATTGGGAAAACCCTTTCAAATTCATATTTTTTGTATATTGTCATAGAATGATTCAAAAAAAGAGAGTAAAATGACCCATATCATCATTTATGCAACTAACCATCAAAACAACTATAACATCCTTGAAATGAACCCAACAATGTATAACTCAAAACCCTGATTCTGAAGTCTGTAATAAACTATCACTATTTGTGGTCAACTGTCGAACACTGCTGTAATAGAGAGAAATATTCGGAAGACTGAGATTTCATATTTTAGGTTTTGGTCACACAGAGGAGGTGTCATGTGAGTAACTATAACTTCCCAATCGCTCCCTTAAGCCTAACATGCGAGTGACTGGGGTCAGATTTGGACTACAGAAACCCTAACTCCCAGTTGCATGGATTGAGAGTTTTTTGCGTGACAAGAAGGCTCCAATCGCACAAATGAGCTTCTGTGTGAGATACTGCAGTTGAATCCTTCCCTTGCCATGCCTACGACTGAGGTGAAAAACCCTAAATTAGAGATGCGAGCTTCAGACCCTGCAATTACACCTTAGAGTGAACTTGATCCTCTGCAGACAAACCTCAGACCTGTGCAAGCCAAAAACCAAGATATAAGAGTGTCTCATTATTGTGTCTAAAGGAGGTTGAGGTCACTTGTATTTATAACCTTCCAAGGTGGTCCACTTTGCTTTAGGGTTGACCTTATCAAATATACGCATGTGGGAGTTTATTCATAATTATCCGATTTGAGTGATATTGAGGTTAATTTTGGTCCTCACAAAAAGTGGAATTAAATATAATCATTACCTCCAACAAGTGAGCTGTCCAAAGTGGAATTTGGTGGAAGTTTCATATTTTAACAAGGACCCTCCAAAATTTTCACCCAACTCAATTTTGGAGCCTATGTGAATTGTTGTTCCGAGCTACCTAGTGTCATCACACTATTTTCTTGACTATCCTTATGTTATCTCTAAGTGTCACATCCTCCTACGTCAAAATTTTCTAAGTGTAATCACTTTATCTTATTGAGTGCTTGTGTTATCTTATCCAAAAGATAGGTGAAGTGATATTTTTCTTGACTTAGTAACTAGATTTATTTTCCATACAACACACACACACAAAAGAAAAGAAAATCACTTTCTTAAGCAAAATAGCACTTCAAGACGATGAAGAGTTGCCTCCTTGTTGAGTGCACTCCTTCAGGTCGAACAACTGTGCCCTAGTGGAGCGCACTAATTCATGCTCAACTAGTGTGCCCTCCACATGAGCACACCCTTTTGACATGAAGACTTGTGCCCTCTTTGACTTATGCATGCATGTGGATGCACTCCTAGAAAATAGGGTCCTACTTCCCTTCTCTTAAATAACTCATCCATCTGTCGACAAGTGGTGAGCATGCATTTAATGGATTTTCATGTAATTTATTTATAATAAATCAAGCTAATCATTACTTCTCATAATATCTCTCATATTGGGTTGAGCACACTTCTTTGGATCGAGGAACTCTTTATTGATCTTCATTCCAAGTAAGCTTTGCATGTCAATTCTATTTCTTTCCTTTGATGTTTGTGTTGTCGACCTTGTTTTCCTTGCTGGTGTTTCACTTCTTTTGAGTTACTTTAGTGGTGTTTTATTTCATTCTTGCTTCTACAAGTGTCAAATTTCTATCATAGATTGTGACTCTTCACATTCCTTAACTCTTAATATTCTAGTCATGGTTGCGACATGATCTATAGAAACTTGTAGATATTTCCTCTCAACATTTATATCATTCTATATTGGTGCTGAAATTTTCCTTGAGCCATTCCAGGACAGATAACACTTATGGAAGAAAAGACTCAACTGTCAAAGAAAACTGTGCCTAGGAAAGACAAGTTTTCTTCAAGAGTTGTTGGCTTTTGGGGGCCTAACCTAGGTTCGGATTTAATTAGACAAACAAATCCCTACACTACTAGCCCTTTCAACATCAACCCATGGAGCATAGACTGAAGTCTCACCGGAAGTAGTAAGGGGGGATGTTGGAACCAAGTTTCAGCACCCTTGAGATGTCTATGATGTCGATTTAGTCCACCTAGACTTGCCTTCACGCAGGTCATTTTGCGCACTATCCCAAACTTCAGTACCCTTGCGAAGTGGCACAATTGTCTTTCGCGTAGCCCTAACCAGGGGCTGAAATGCTTTCGCGCTGCTATGGAAACAATCTGTGCTATTTCCTAACCTAGACTGAATATCTTACTTATCTTCTTTAACTAATCTTAGTTAATTTTGCGTAAACATATATTCTATCTTGCATTCACTTTATCAACACCATTATACACATTCGCGCATCATATAAGTATTAGAAGTAAATTTAAAACTCAATATAATAGATGCATAAAACAGGAAATAAATACGTAGAATTGATAAGAACCTTCTCTTTATTAATACTTGCAAATGATACAAACTCGACTTGCCCTGTGCACTTAGCTACAGGGTTCCGTGCACTCAGATGCAGACTACTAGGCCTCTACGCACTTAGCTGCAAAACCTTCTCCTACTCTATGACCCAAAACTAGACTTTACTCCACAGATATGACTTAATCCTTCATCATTGCTTCTTCTTATATTCGGTTCTTTTACTACTTAGAGCCTCACTGTATTTATACAATCCCATAGTCCGAAGACCATGGGTAGATCTCCACAACTGACATTACAATAACAAAATTAAGGGCGGAAAACCCTATGACTCTTTAACAAACAATGCGCTCCGCACCCATAAAATGTGGAGTTTTTACATCGAAATTACAAAATTGACCAAAATCTATGCTCTAAGCCCCAAAACTTCCTTTGGGGCATCCCACACCCAACAAGCCCCCAACATAAACATCATGAATCACCCTCAAGTCACTCTATCAGTGTAGAGATCTTTGCGTGAAGACCTCCCAACTTTGGTTGGATCGCTGCAAGCTCGGCAGTGCACTGAGCGGCTGCCTGCTGTACTTCTTCTACACGTTGTTCAGTGACCGTTGTGGCTGAATTGCTGCCTTGAATCCTCTCCTATATTTCTTGCAGCTACGTGAGCTTTGCTTCAATGGAGGTTGTAATGGTATACACCTCATTAATCCACGGTTGTAGGCACGCCTTCAAAACTGCTTCCTTATGCTGAGTAGCATCCACTTGCTCCTTGAGTGCCTTCATTTGTTGCATCCTTGTGAGCCTCTCCGTAAGGGAAACCATCTGCGCAATCCCTTTTACTTCATCGTATCTCTGCTGTAGCTCGCGTGCCTCTGTCTCCAGGCGCTCTATGTTCGAGTCCTCCTGCAGGGTGGTGAGGACCTCAAACGATTTCTCGAACAACTTCGTGCAGTATGTCACTGCACTTTTAACTACCAATATTGCTATTGTGATCGTCGTGGTGCACTGTTCCTTAACCTCCGGTGGAGTTGAAGGCTATGCCTTCAACTGAATTTCTGCTATTTAAATGTTCAACTCTAACTGAACCCTGGCCATTTTCAGCTCTGTCGTCGCGCACCCCTGCTGCTAACTTTCGAACGCGTGCCTCCACCAGTTCCTCTGCTTGGATGGCCAACTCTGGAACCATCTGGTAGGTTTCCTCCACCACCTGCTCGTTGAGTGCCTTTTGAATTTGAATTCGAACATTCCCCCCATATTCGGTCCATTAATGTTAGATTGGAGGCATATTTTCAAGAATCTAGCCCATAAAGTTCACTTTAAATGCCTACTGCCTGCTCCATTTGGCCTTAAACCAAGCATCACATTGTTAATAGTGACTGTAACGGTCACTTTCTAGCCGACCCACGTGGCAGTGTAGCTACCCTCGCGCTGTCGCAGACCCTTTGACACTTTGCTACTGTGCGCAGTCCTGACATCACGTAGTCCCCAAGCATAGTAGTTTATAGTCCGGCGCCTCCTTTCAGCTACCTGGAGTGCTAAGTCTGTGCTTCCATCGGCTAGTCAGGTGGCCGGGCCACCTGTGTATGGCTTCAAATGACTTCCATTCACTTTTCCTGGGAAGGCCTCTCCATTTAAGTTGACCAACTGTACCGCGCCTCCATCTATAATCTCCTTAATGACATACAACCCTAACCAATGCATTCTGAATTTACCTGGGAATTTAACAAACTTACTATCATACAACAACACTAGATAGTTTACCTTGAATGTGCACAACTTAATATGTCGATCGTGGCAAGCCTTTTCGCTCTGCTTTTGGACTTGCTGGTAGAATTAAGCCAAAAATCATTCTTCTTTGAGCTCTTCCAGCTGCGCGAGCCTCTCCTCCAGGGCTTTGTGATCCATCATACCTGTGAGCGCTACTATGCACAAACTAGGTAAGATGTATTCCATAGGAATTATGGCTTCCACTCCATAGACAAGCCTAAAAGGTGTCTGTCCTATCAGCTTCTTGCATGTCATCCGATAATCCCATAACACTGTAGGTATGCATAGGTCCCAATCACTTCACTGCATGTTGTATACCCTGGTCAATGCATTTTCCAGTACTTTGTTGAATGCTTCTACTGTCCCATTAGCCTATGGGTGATATGGTGTACTCTTCTGATGATACACCTAAAACTCTTCCGTTAGCGCGCTGATTGTTTTGTTCAGGAAGTGTATACCGTGATCGCTCATCAAGATCTTCGGACATCCAAATTGTGTTAGTACATGTTCAAATAAAAACTTCACAACAGTCGTGCCCATGCAATCCTTCACCAACTGTGCTTCTGCCCAACGAGTCAGATACTCCGTCGTAGCGATAATATACCTCGCGCCTGTCTCTCCTTGAGGTTTAATAGGTCCTACAAAATGTATTGCCCACTTTTCGAAAGGTTGCAACGCCATTTGTGGATTCAAAGGCATTTCAACTCTCCATGATGGCCTTCCTGTCCATTGACATACATCACATGCCTTGCAATATGCTTTTAAATCCTGATGAAGGGTTGGCCACCACAAGTGTAGAATCTTCTGCGTGGTTTCTCTTCCCGCATAATTTCCTCCCGCAACACCCCCATGAAAGGATGCTGCTTCATTAAAATTTAGGTACATACCTTCACAGTATTTCATCATTCCCCTTCTTGCATAGATGCCCAACAATGACATAGAAATCTGCTATGCACACCATAATTCCTTCTTCTACTTGACAGAGTATTATTTCAGCGTAGTTTTAGTTGTTAGAAAGTGAATTATATCTTCAAAATGTCCATCTGCTACACGCACAAAAAAGAGATACGCGTTGGGTAATCCTTCCTCCAAATTAGTGGGTTCCTCCCCTGTCTCAATGCGCGATAGGTGATCTAGTCCCGCGTTCAATCGTCCAGGCTTCACAACAACCTCAAAATCATATTCTTGGAATAATAAAAGCCATAGGCAAATGTGCCCCCCCAACACAGGCTTATTGACCAAGTAGTTTAGCGCGAAGTGATCTATATACATCTTAAAGTGGCCTCCTAGCAAGTAGTGTCGATACTTCTGGAGTGCATATACCATAGCTAGTCCCTTGCACTCATTGGTGGAATAATTCTTAACGGCTTTGGATAATCTGTGGCTGGCGAATGCGATAGGGTGATCAAAGCCTTCTCCACCATCCTGCATCAGTACTACCCCCAACACTATACATGATGCGTTGACATGTACATGGAACTCTTTCTTCCAGTTCAGGAAGACTAGAATCAACATAATAACCATCTTTTCTTTCAATATATCCATGCTTTTCTTATAGTCATCATTCCAGTAGAACGTGACATCCTTATTCAACAATTTTTCAATCAGCGTGGTGATCTGGGCATAGCCTTTGATAAACTTTCTGTAATATCCCGTATGTCCCAGAGTGGTGCGCAACTGTTTCACACTTCTCGGTACTTCCAAGTTCAGAATCACCGTGATCTTCGTAGGGTATACCATCAACCCTTGTTTACAAATCACATGCCCCATTAGGTTCCAAAAAGGAGTGAGGAACATACACTTATTAAGGTTGAGCACGATTTGGTATCTTCGGAAAGTATCTAACATCAAGCGCAAGTTCGCTACATGGCACCTAACCAACCCAAATACAATCCATTTATCAAAATAGGCCTCCAAGAACTTATGAATATATTCCCTGAATGCCGCAATAACCACGCGTGAAAAGATAGTAGGGGCATTCTTCAATCCAAATGGCATGACAGTATATTGAAAGAAACCCCACTTAGTCACGAAGGTTGTCTTGCTCCTATCCTTCGGCGTAATTTTGATCTAGTGGTACCTCGAGAACCCATCAGTGAAAGAATATGCTTCCTGACCTCCTACATTGTCCAACACTTTATCCGTGAAAGGAGTTTGGAATGGATCATGCACACAAGCGTCATTCAATTTTTTGAGATCCACGCATATCCTTATCTCATCCTTCTGTTTCCTCTCTTGTACCACCATTGGGCTTACCCAATACTGTGACTTTTTGTGTAGTTCTACATGGACCTTCTCCTTGTATTTCGGATTTAAGCGGTAAGGCCTTTGCTTAATTGGCTTCACGTCGGGCTTTAACGTGATCTTCATTACTCCTAAATCTTTGACTATTCCTTTCAAATCCGTAAACTTGGCCGGGAATAAGTCCTAATATTCACTGAGTAATTCAATGATCTTATCCACCGTCGCATTGTCCTAGTAGTTTTTGATCTTCGCGAATTTAGGTTCTGCCTCCATACCAATGTTTACCTACTTAGTTTTCACTGGTGCAGTTATATCAGGGTTCTCAATATGTGGTCTGTGAACCTCGCGGTGGCCTTTTGTTTATGGAATGTTAATATTCTGTGGATCCTCATCCTCCTCTTTAATAGTTACATTATAACATTCCAATGCGCGACTTAGCTGAGTATCCCATTCAGGCTAAATCAATTCTACCGGCTCCTATGGTATCTTAAAGATGGCTGCTTTTACCTCTTGTAGCGCTTCATCGATATTGTCCCACCCATCCTCAAAATTGAAGGTCATCATGAACCCTTCGCGTAGGATATCCCATTCACCTGTCCCACGATGGAGCTTTGTTTCTATATACCAGTTCACTGGTATAACATCTAGGGTATGACAGAACATGTGCACCCACTTAGGTTGTGGCTTTTCTCCATAGGCCTGCGTCCACTTAGCTAGATGCGTGCATAGATCATCCTACCCATCATACTTGTCTGTCATTCACACCTTAGGCTTCTCAAATCGTGTGCGCATCATTCTCCTACATTCGCTCCAATCATCAAATCTTCCTTTGTGCGTACCCCACCATTTTGCGGGCGTAGCGCATAGTACCCAATCCAAGCCCTGGAAGCATTTCTTTTCTGGCACCTCCCTTTCAAATGCATCCAAGAAGGTATGTACCTCATTTAGACCATCATAAGTAGGAAAATCTCTTACTTTTGTCGACACACAACACATCAACCTTGTCATCATATTGCAGTTTAGCATAGTTACTTCGTGTAACCGATTATGCCATCGTTCTAATTCTTCGTCAAAATCCAAAGTGTAGGAACTCTTGCGCTCCCATGTAATCTGCCCATCTGCAGTGGGATTCACCCAGTCTTGGTCTCGCACTATTATCTTGTAGATGTAGTCTAGATCATCATCACTTTCATAGTCACAGACTGGCTCTGTATAGTGCGATCCTTTAGTAGGGTCCAGGGGTATAATTACGCATAGTGACTTCTTTTCAAAGATCATTTTTCTCTTTTTCAAATTAATTACTCCATTCATGTCAGTGGCCTAGTCAATTCCTAGGAGCGCGGGGTAGGGATTGCTGTCATCAACAATCTCTATCACTTCGAAATCAGCCAACGTGCTCACTCCCTCAATATCCACAATTATTCCCTGCAATCACCCCATGGGTATTATTTTCTGCTTGGTTCACCATTCTTAGCTGAATTGGAGACCACTGCAGCGCAGGTCTTCCCATTCACTCCCATGTTTTTTTTGGCATAACATTCACATCCGATCCCAAATCCAGGATGACTTGATCCATCTCATATTCTTTGATCTATCCGGTAAACCTCATTTCTCGTCCCGTCCATGTCTTATGCTTTCCAATCTAGCAGACTACGTGCAGTTCTCTTGGCGTGGTCCCAGTGTATCTGTTGATGAGTTCCTGTAACCCTTTCATAGCTTTACTATCGCGCAGTAACTTCATACAGGTTTCCAGGAATGTTGTGAGCATAGATGGGTCCATTTCCAGCTCTGGTTTATCTTTGCTTGCTGAAGGGGAGGCATCAACGAAGCTCTTCTTAGTTTCCATGAAGGTTTCCCGAGTGCACTCCAAATCAAACTCTGCTTCTTTAGTCGGAGCTTCACGAACCCAAGTACTATCTTTTGGCTATTTTCCTTATTCATCTCCCTGATGGCACCTTGATATGATTCCAGGATCGGTTAAGGCGGTACTTATTCATGGAAAAATCAGACACGATGCACGATTCCACTTCAGAGCGCAATGTTCACATTCGGATCTTCCTCACACGCCTCAAACCTCATCATCTGTAGGTTCTCAGTCGGGGGATGTGGTAGCACTCCTTTGTCGCGTATCCTAGCTATCAGCGTAGGAAAATCTTTTATCTCTTGAACAAACAACATGCAATACAAACACAATGGGTGCATTGGATTTGTGCAATCATGGGCATAATTTCCTGGCCCTCCATAATTGTAGCAAATCAACTGTCGGCGACCTCTTCCAGGTCCTCCTTTGCCTCGGCCTTGTCTGTGCCGTGAAATCCTGTTCGCGCCATTCCTGCATTCTGGTCAAGGGGCTGCATTTCGGCCTAAACTCAGTAGGTGGGAGTTCTATCCATCATCAAATGATAACTTCTACAACTACACTCATCATGTCACACCAACCTACAAAAGTTGCAGAACAACTGTTGCAAATTTTGCGTATACTTATGTAACAAGTGACAATTGCCTGTGGCATGTTTTCTAGCTATTTGACAGATCACGCACCACAAAGCAGGTGCTGCACTAGGTCCTGCTGGAGCTTTCAGCCTTAAAGGCATCGGTCCTCCTCTTGTGAGATAATTTGTAAAATTCGGGCAGTGGTCTTTGTCATGACGCTGACCCTTTCATTTCACACACCACACTTCTTCACACACTTTTGGTTGAACTGTCCTATCCTGTTTCAGACTTTGCATCTCAAGGCATAAATTATTCAGTTGTGCGTGGATCTTCTGAACTCATAGGTTAGGATTTTGCATCGGGGTCTCATGTAGCCTCATAGAAATCTCTAAGGCCTCTGCCCGAGTCGTTATCTTCTGATGTGATAGCGCACTCCTTAAATGTGGTAGTAACGAAGCTATAAATCACTCGCAATGCTTTCCATCCATTAGATTCATATTGGTTTCGCGAATCATACATTTTGGCCTCTGATCTAGCTCCCAAGGAGTCTTACCTGGTAGCATCGTAATTTATTCAAATCCAATGATTGACTGCGCATCATATTTAGGCCTGTTAAATTATCTATTTAGCACTGCTTGGATATCCATGACTCTCGCATTTGGGTTATCATTGGAGTACTTAATATATCAAGTCAGCGCGCGATCCTGCCGGGTGCTAACCAAATCTCCTTCTTTATATGGTCATCTATAACACCTTGCGCTTCCCATAAAACCCTTACAACAAACCAAAATTGGTCTAGATCCTCATTTCCCAAACCTTTGAACAAAAGAAACTTCACTGTGCTTGCCATATTGAATCGTGGTGGTGGTGGAGTTGGTATGGGTGAAGATGGAGGTGATGGTGTTGAAGCAGGTGGTGGTGTGGGTGGAGGTGCTATTCGTGGAATTATTTGCCTTATTAGATGAATGTAACTTCATGGAGAGACCTTCAAGAGCTCTTCCTCATTTCCTCGTGGAGGTGAAATCAAGGGGCTATTTTCTGGACCCTTTTTCCTTCGTTCCTGTAAAACTTTCCACTTCGCGTAGCCCTGAACATCGAGGTAACTACATAGCATTCTTTTTGCACAATAGAATTTTAATCCAAGTATTCAAAGACTTTACATACTTACCTTGCGGTCCTTTGAGAAAGTGTCGTTCTGCCTCGCTTTAGCTGACTGAGGTATCAACCACGAACTCAATAAAAAATCATCCTATAATACGATCGAGCCAATGATCAATAGCGCGCATGATCTTATCCTCCGCTGCTTTCAACCTTCACACTAACTCTGGGGTCCACACAATAGGACCGTCAAGTTTCCACCTTCCATGGCTATTTTCTAGCTTCCCAATCCACTTGTATAGCTCAGTAGGGAAGGACACGAAGAAGATTTCTTGGATCTCCATATACAAGTAGTTGCCTAACCACTCTTCTTTTGATAATCATGGGTGTCTATTCTCCTGCACTGCGATCTCGTGAATTCTTTTGTCCAACCAACCTTCAATTTATTTCTTAGTTGGATTCCAATGATACGACATCAGACATCTCTATGCAAATTACGGTCCCAGCAACGGAGCCATTTGTTGGCTTTTGGGGGCTTGACCCAGGTTCAGAGTTAATTAGACAAACAAATCCCTACACTACTAGTCCTTTCGGCATCAGCTCGCGAAGCACGGACTGAAGTCTCACCCGGAGCAGTATGGGGGGATGTTGGAACCAAGTTTCTGCACCCTTGAGATGTTTGTGATGTCAATTTAGTCCAACTAGACCTGCCTTCGCGCAGGTCTCTTTTCACACTGTCCCAACCTTCAGTACCCTTGGGAAGTGGCACAATCATCTTTTGCACAACCCTAACCAGGGGCTGGAATGCTTTCGTGCTGCTATGGCAGTGATCTGCACTATTTCCTAACCTAGGCTGAATATCTTACTTATCTTCTTTAATTGATCTTAGTTAACTTTGTGTAAACATATATTCTATCTTGCATTCACTTAATCAACAACATTATACACATTCGCGCATCATATAAGTATTAGAAGTGAATTTCAAACCCAATATAATAGATGCATAAAACAAGAAATAAATACGCAGAATTGATAGGAAAATTCTCTTTATTAATACTTCCAACTGATATAGACTCGACTTGCCCTGCACACTCAGCTACTTCGCACACTCAGCTATGGACTACTATGCCTCTACGCACTCAGCTGTGGATTACTAGGCCTCTGCGCACTTAGCTGCAGGGGTCCATGCACTCAGCTATGGACTACTAGGCCTTTGCGCACTCAGCCGCAAAGCCTTCTCCTAATCTATGACCCAAAACTAGACTTTACTTCACAGATATGATTTAATCCTTCATCATTGCTTCTTCTTAGATTTAGTTCTTTTACTACTTGGAGTCTCGATCTAGTTATACATGGTTCGTGGACCATGGGTAAATCTCTATAGCTGAAATTACAATAACAAAATTAAGGGCGGACAACCCTATGACTCTTTAACAAACTATGTGCTCCGTGCCCACAAAATGCGTTCTTTACATCAAAATTACAAAATTGGCCAAAATCTAGGCTCTAAGCCCCAAAAATTCCCTTAGGGGATCCCGCGCCCAACAAGAGCGCACTCCTTTGGCATGAAGCGTTGCATCCTACTTGAGCACATGAGAATACCCTAAACACATGAGTGTTTTCCCATATGTCTCTTCGGCATGCATCCTTGCGCCCTGATTGTCCTCTTGAGCACATGGGCGCATCTTGAAGGCCTAAAGCCTGACGCCTTCGTCCCCTTAGAGTGTGCCCTTGTGCCCTCTTAGCCTCTTTGAGCACACCTTGAAATCATGAATGATCTCTCTTCATGCTGTAGAAATTTTGAATAATTTAACACATATTCAACAGAGATTATCCTGATCATGTACTATTGCGGAAAACATACACAATACATAAGCTCCTCTACGTTGATCATCAATATAGCAGCATCAATAACAATAAAACATCAAGAGCATTCACACATTAACACAGTATGTATCCCGGGGAAAGCATCTCGCTAAAAACCCCAACTATCTGTATATTAATGATTGAGTCATGTAACATTACACAGCATAATACTTCTCACAAGTATCTCCACCTCTGTTAACACAATACAGCTCAGATCTGAATCAATCACTGGCTCAAAATCTCCTTTGCTGCTTGCCTGCCT